>CACRXP010000144.1:1064119-1082143 GCA_902702965.1 Spirometra erinaceieuropaei
GAAGTTGCATCCCTGAATTTCCGGTTCCAAAAGAGAAACAACCTTGATGCAGAAAAAACGAGTTTATTATAGGGGCACTGCACTCCTGAATGTCTGATAGTTGTCATCCTACGGATAAGATTGCGGTCTAGCTAATGCGCGAGCAAATACCGCCACGTAGTACACCATTTATTTGCCGCGCTGAAGCACAGCGCGGCCGAAGACATAATCCTGGAGAAGGCGGATGCACCAACTAACCAAGTTCCGGCGGGAAATCGTTATCCTGGTTGCCCGTTTATCCTGTACTTTTCCAGTCCTTAAATGATTTCAGCCGGCGATGTGATGCGGATCTTGCCCTGACGACGATGATTTGTCCTGCCAAAACATGTAAATCAGTGAGCAATAAGATTAACATGTTTTTGCCTCCAAAACACACCTTGACTCGATATACCGAGACTTTATTTTTCAGCGGGATAAATATTGACTTCATGTTTGCCGGCCACTCCTGTTTCGGGTAATGAGAGCAATAAGTGATACGATGAAGTGCTTTTCCACTGAAAGGACTATTGCAAGTACGGGTTAGGTATGGTTTCAGGTACATTTTGAACCACTTAGAGCTCCTTAGCTCTCATTTTGGATCAGCATACTTCACCTGTGTCACCAGAGATATATCTGATCCGCACACCCCCTGGAAGACAATCCGTTTCATTGCATATCCCACCGGATACACCAAATGAACCTAATGCGATTGATAGAAGCGGTGCCAAAGTGTTCAGAGCGGTCTCTACTGACAATCGAGCGTCGGAACAACAGCAGTGCTTAACTGGATTTGGAACTTATGAGGGAAACCGATCACCAGAGAGAACGGTGAATAAAAGAACAATAGAGATAGAAGGAGTAGGACTTTTGACTATACTAAGTGTGCGTTTTTTGAGAACTGCTTCTCAAAGCCTGCCAATGAAACCCAAAAGGCCCGAGAAGATGGAATCAGATCACTGTCTTAGCCCAAGATCATGGATTGGAGGATCTCCGGGTCTACTTTATTGTTGACCCTTGAACATGAGCTTGTAGCCTACCTGAAAGGTGCGGGAACCACCAGGGTTCAGACGATAGTACTTCCGCAACGATAGTTTCTTCCCTCAATATCTTTGCGTTTAGCCGCTAATCCCTGCACTCGGACAGACATCTCATGGTTTTTAAGTGACCGCGTAAAATCCTCAAGGTGCATTTTCACGACAACTGTCAAATATAGCGTAACAACCAGATTTGAGCAATGAGTCTTCAGAGAAACACTAGGGACTAGATCAGAGCGACCGCACACTAGACCCTTCTTCTATGACATTGCCGGCACCGCACAAGCCAAATAAAAGGAAAACGATTGGGGCAAAATTTCAATCATAGAGAGCTTAAATAATAGGCTGCCAAAAATACCAGTAACCGCATGATTTTTCATCTCTAGGTAAATTCTGACCATCTGCAGCGGTCTAAAAATTGAGGCGCTGGAATGAGGTACTGTGCAAATATCACGTGGGAGTGATATACATCCATCGAGCTCGCCTGTCGACCGAGGGGCTCGTCAGCCTGAATATCAGTGAGCACAGGTCTCTGGTCATGTCGCTAGTGCTCCTGACTTTCTTCTTGATCTTGATCTATGGCGATCCATTTAGTGAACTCCAGAAGTGAGCACAAATCAGTAATTTCAAGGGAGATTATGGGACCAAAGTCATTCGGCTTTTCAGAGATCGGACTACTTTAGACAGTGCACCAAGCATCAGTCATTTTACATTCCACAAATGGAGGCGACTGTTTGAATTTCCCGTATATGCATGGGTAGGGAAGAGTGGGGAGGGCTGGACAACCACCATTTGCTGATTTTTCTGAGCTTGCCTATTCACCACACCAAAAGTAAGACAAGTCGACGACTGATTGAAGCCTGGGGCTTGGATGAGAACTCAATTAATCGGTGAAGCCATCTGGCGCTGGTATACAGCGCCCTGCGCCGCTGGTGTTTGAGTGGTTGTTGCCCCCGTCAACTGTCGCGTGTTCAGGTATGGCTTTTAGCCCTGAAGACGGGCTCTTGCGGGAGTTCGAAAGCTCAGACAAATAAACAGATGCCTCCGGGGCTCGGCCAGTCCTCTTCCTTACTCGTCTTAGACTCCACAAAAGACGTGTTAAAGCTGGTACTAGGTGAGTAGCGCAGGATGCAAGAAGATGCGTTTGAGCACCAACCAGTACAACAGCCCTTGAGAACCGAAAATGTTTCAAAACATCCCCTTCCAACACAGTACAGACGATGCTTGGTGGTAGTGTAATTTCCCTGAGGGAAAGACTAGACTCATTTATAGGAAAACATAAATAACAACCAAGTAGGTTATTTGACTTTCGACATTTAAGACCTTTTTAAATATCGGCAGGCGAGTAGGGCAAAAAACGTGGAAGAAGGGGGAAGAAAGGACGACGGTCTTACCAGTCAGGAACCAGTGCTAGCCTTTAATTATACCTCTTGAAGACGAAGCTCGTTAGTTTTTATTTGGCCTTTTGAGAGCAGTTGGAGGTCATGATCATGCGTTTTGTTGAAAGTGGAACGATAGTTAGTCGAAAGAGAACCCGAAACAGACAGCAGGATTTTAGTTGGCGCCGACGCGTTATTTGTCGTTACCGGCGGTTGTTTTTCGATTTAGGGACTTTTGGCTGATGCACGTTCTTAAATGTGCCGGGCGGTATGTTAATACTGCAGGCAAACTGCAGATGAGTAAAGTTCCTGGACTATTTGCGCGAGTCAGTACTCTCACTGGAAAAGCTTTTAGCGTAGTGTATCAATTATTTCATTGGTGTATTGCGTAAAAAGAAGAGAACAAATAGCATATGAGAAATAATATATAGGTCGAAAAATAGGTCAGAGGTGAGTGAAACGGGAAGAGTGGCGTCTCACTTTTAAAACTCCGTTCAAGGATTAATAAATTGTGACCAGTTATTTACAGTATTTGGCAGCTAAGGTAGATGTGCTAACTCATGAAATGTCAACCAAAATTTCGAAATGCGTTCTCGTTTCGAAAAGATAAATTAAGTAGTCTTGGAAAACTAATCATGATGCAGCATAAATCTATAATGATCCAGTTACCCCAGGGTGTTGGCTTTCCAAAGAACTTATTTTCAGCTGCATGCAAGATCCATACTCTGCAAAAAATGACTACTTACGTAGCATGCAATTTTCTCATTGATTTTCGATGCCCTTAAAAATTTAATTTTATTTGATAGAAAACATGCATACAAATATTCACTCTTCTACTTATTCGGTAGAAATTCAGGTCTTCTTCCAATTTAATACTCAAAAGAAGAGTATAAATGGGTTTTTAAAAAGTTTCTAATTGTGAGATTTTTTAATGCCGTTAAATGGCCGTTCATGAAACGTCATGTATCTGCATTTACGAATGTGGCTTGTAAAGTTAACAATATCGCTCAAATCAACAGCTTAATTTTATGAACCTCATATGGTTTCCGCTTAACACCGTAGAGAAATGCATGGTTTTCCGTACACGGAAAATATACGGCTTGTAGTTTTGAAACCCTGAATGCAACTGTAACAGCAGGTCGGGTCCAAAGTTATTCGGGAATTGGAAAAGTTTTTTAAAACCGAATTGTGCTCTTCTTTTATGTACGAACTTGGATGGAGACGTGCTTTTCTACCGAATACGTAAAAGAATGAATATTTTCATGCATGTTTTCTATGAAATATAATTGAATTTTCAAGGGCATCGAAAATCAATGAGACAATTGCATGCTACGTAAGTAGTCATTTTTTGTAGAGTATAGATCTTCAATGCAGCCGAAAATAAGTACTTTCGAAAGCCGACGCCCTGACGTAACTGGATCATTATAGATTTATGCTGCATCATGATTAGTTTTACAAGGCTACTTAATTTATCTTTTCGAAACGAGAACGCATTTCGAAATTTTGGTTGACATTTCATGAGTTAGCACATTTACTGTAGGTTGTATATTTCAACAGCAACATTAGTAAAGGATCAGAAAAGGTGCCGCTGGAATAATAGTTCTCTCCACTGACAATTCCCCATAAATTTGACCTCCTTTTCAAATTCGCAAGTTGATCCTAATTCATGCATGCAACTTCATCTAGCATAAAAATAATTGCTCAGGTGATTTCGCAATATCCGACTAAATTTGTGTAGACATTCACAATAAGTTACGTCATTTTTGATGAGTGCGATTTTTCAAGGGAGGGCAATGTCTCTTGGTATTTAAAACGATTTTGTACGCTGTCGCATGGTAGAAAGTATTGTAACCCCTACCTGAGCTAAACCATACTTTGGAATGTCAGTTAATGTGTCATGCGTTTCGCCACCTGAGGCACATGCGACATCAAACGGAGCATTGCACGGGAGGAGTATTCACTGGTATAAAGTAAACGCAGACGATCGCTCTGGACAGCAGTCCACAGACAAAGTGTATTTTATCGTGACAACAGTCCTGATTGTTTATGACTACACTCGCATGCCCAGACCGTATTCCGCAGTGTTCGACAGTAGCTTACAGTAGGTGGCCCAGCTTATTTAACTTGGTGACGAAAATATAGATGATCATTCTGGAACAGGTACAACGTTGGACATTTCACTTATTTGTTTAAGTCGTTCCGGAATATTTTTCGTGAAAAATACGTTTCTAGGTAACCCTATTAAGGAAAACGTCTGCCAATTACAGCAGAAATCAACGTTGCCTTCAACTCAGGCAATTCATCACGTCAATAAATCTCTTAGACAAAGTTTGGGCACTGCGCAAGTTTTGTTATGAGATCAATGTGATCTGAAGTGAAGGGTTTGGCCATGCTAATGCCTGTCCACACGAAAACTGATTTTATTCCGCCTACGTCAGCTGAGACAAGTTATTTCCAGGAAACCAGGTGATTTTTAAAAGGTCAGATATATACGTTTTTGTTGTGTCAGGCCCAAGAAAAGTAGTAATAATGCTACAAGCGTTCCTCTGTTTTGGCATACCTATATTTTACCGGCATTTGCTAATATTCCACAAGTAACCATGGAACGGTTAATCACCAAGCATACGACAAGACAATTTTGCACAGCCTAGTTTGATGAGTTCGTTTTTTAATAACGGGATGATGAAATCATTGGGAGCCTGAGTAGTGCGTTAGTATTAGTACGGCCGCTCAGTTATGCACTTTCAATCATAAAATGGAGCCTAAAAGTAAGCAGAAGGAGAGAAAATAACATTGGTATAAAGAGAAAAGCGAGTTCAAGATTTTTCAAGGTAGTCGACAAAAACGGGCCAAATATTCATATTGTACGGTGAATTGCGTGGACATTAGCCTTTTAGGGAGGTAACCTTTTAGGTAACTTTGCTACTGTTAATCAAGAGCAATTTCTTCGGAGATATATGCTGTGGATGTTCATTTTTTCAACGATAAGTTTCATTTTTAGCTAAGTCTACAATTATTACCCAAACGGCCGGCGGCAAAAAATGAAAGCCCGAGAACTCACGACATAGGTAAGTATTCTTAAGAAGTATCTTATCTCAGAAAAATTTCTGGGCAAAATCCACAAGATTTTTCTTTCAAGAAGTCGACTGAAATCAGGACATACCGTAGAGTACCCAGTGAGGTCTCAAGGACACTATGTAAATCAGCGAATTTAATCGTCCCCAAAAGCAAGGCAGTAATTTGATAAAGGAAGAACTTTCCTGATACACGGAAAATTATATGTCTACAATTGCATCTTATGATCATATTCGGTTTTTTTAACCATTGACTGGCTTCTCGACACGTAACCTAGTGAAAATGCTTAATTCTTCAACGGCCCATTTCGCACTGTCAAGATAAATACGCTTTGCTTCAGTCATCCCCACTGTGAACAACACAAAAATAAAAAAAATACATTGATGCTTGTAACACGCTATTAAGAATCACGATCAAGCATTACGCGCTTAACTACGTTAAGCATAAAAGTAATTTTTGCAGTATATTTAATTAAAATTATGCACGGATGTTTATCTGAACTTTATTCTGCTTATGATGTCTTGCTTAATCACTTATTTGCACGGATAGGTTTCATATACATTGAGAAATCGAGTTTTTCCTTGTTACACGAATTTTCATGCCTTCGGCGTTTTCAGTCTTTTTAAGAATACTGTTATTCCTAATCAGCATTATATATTTTCTGGTACCTATTTTATGTCTTCACTTAACCGTGGGTAGTTCGTTACTAATAAAGAGTCTTTGTTGATATATCTAGACCGATTTCCACCTGATTAAATATGTCCAGTAAAACTAGGCTAATTTCATTCATTACGTCGTCAACTGTGTAAGACACAATGTCGCATCCAAAACCTAACTGGGTTACATTCAAATCTGAAACTCCTCTGACTTTGGGTTTAAATAGCGGCCATTTGACGACGTACATTTGATGTCCTCCTATTGTTATACGTTAATTAAATTATCTCCTTAATAGTTGTCGTTTGTGGTACGAGTGAGGTCTAGCCCGGACTAGGAACTGAGACGCTTAGCGTGTAATGAGCTAACAAGGAGATAAGAGTGATTAATCAATGATGAGTTGTCATGTCACAAACACTTTCTTCCATCTATCATAACACTTTATGCGCCCCCTACCGCCCCCATTTGACAACATTTAGTGCGATTGCGCCATCAATTTCCTACGCTATTTCTGACCTGCGTGCCTCATCACAAGTTCAACTATAGCGCCAGACCCTCAGACGCCGATCTTACTTCTTAAGCAAGTTTCTCCACGTGCGTCTAGGCAATGCTGTACCCTGTGAAGGAGAACTAAAGCGTTTTGCCTCTTTTGTGTGTGATTGAAAATGATTTTGTCCAAAAAACACCACCTTCTATTGCTGTATTTCTGTTGGCATAGGAATTTTGGGGGGGGGTGGTCGTGGGCTACAGGTTGGTGGAGATGGGAGTTTAATCAATAAAATGGAAGGGAGGCGGCACCTGGCATCCACTAAGGTCAGTCATCAGTGCGAGTGTAATCTTGATCGTGAGACAGCAGTAAACCAACAAGCTTGCGGTTGCTTAAGCGTGAATGAGCTCATAGGACGGCGGGCTTGCAGTGCGTCTGTCTCACCCCAACTCTTCAGACCAACTGCGCTCTGATGGAATGACAAAGTCAAGACGATCGCAGGTGGGCGCTTGGCGAAGCACACACACACAGACACGTGTTGATTACGCATGCCCTGGCAGCCGGACCCTGGACAATCAGTTTGCAATCAGAAATTTGAATACTAAAATATCGGTATCCGCCTGGCTGAATGCATAATGGCAGTGTGAAGTTCGCTGGGCTAATTAGCATCGAAGGTTAGTGGCGAGTCGCAGACTGGGTCGCAGTAAAAGATCGGTGACGTCCCTAGCCTCTCTAAATAGTGAAGACAGCGCAGTGTCGCCACGGCATTGTTGCCTATAGTTGGGTGACAATACACTAAGTGAATTCTTCTCGTCTCGTAGCCAGCAGGGTAGTTACAGTAAGGAAATTACTGACGAAAATGTTAGATGTGGTGTTTTTGTTAGCCCTGCCGTTTTCAAAGTAGTTTTATGCTACTGTGCACGAGAGAACTTCGTCTAAGCAAATGTGGCTGAGCCAGAGTTGTTTGTAAAAATTAGCCTTTATAATTGGCGTCTCCATTCAGTCACTTTCCCAGCTTTGCAGTTTTGCGAGGTGTTTGCTTTCCTCCTAGATGCAGGGCAGCTGCTACCTAACTGAGCTTGATCGACAAGAGATCCACAGTGATAACGTCGAACTCCAGGGGATGCTGGTCCGAAATTCCCGATCCCTTTTCAATTTATCAGCGTGCGATATAATTCCAAGTCATTTTCTAGACGGTAGTCAGGTGACGGATTTTCAGCCATCCGTATGAATTACACTCGTACACCGCGTGAGGTTCTAGCGACAGTTGTCTGCTGCCTACACAAATCGATAGCCTTATAAAGCGGTTTTTAGTGCTCATAGGATATTGCACTCATGTAAGATTGAGTGTAATCTTTAACTCGTAGGGAGCCTAAATATTCGCATTATTAATGACTTCCGAAAATCCAAATGTTCCCATGCCCTAGGAAGTATATCCGAGGGATTATTCCCTAAAACTAAGTATAAGGAGTGAAGTGATCTTAGTCTGTGATGACGTTACCTCAGACAATGGAAATCAATGCAGAAAAATCTGATTTTTTGAGTGTGCTTTTGAAGAAGTGATTAAGAAGATGACCAGTCAAAAGCCAGCATATGCCATTTGACTTAGGATAACGGTAATTGATGATGAGTTTCCACCTAAATGCGTAACAAAAAATATCATTCAGTGATGCATGAATTTCTGTAATTGTTGTACTCCTGTTGATTAAACAGTTATCATTGTTTTTGCGACTGATTCCCCATTTCTGTAGTCAGTTTTGGTTAACTTATTCTTGACCGATAGAGCATGATTTTATGAAACCATCTTGGTTGAAGCATATGACCATGATTAGTTTGAAATACGTTTTCCAAATAGTACCCTTCGCCCGGTAAAAATTGTAGCATAGATTTCGAGGGTAAGATCATATTTCGTAACCGAACCTGTTAGGGGTTAGGAGCTAGTGTTAGAGGTTAGGGTTATGGGTTATTGTTAAACCCCCTATTACCACCGATCCCGTATGACAGGCGACTGGGGCCTGTCTACTGCAGATGCGGCTACGAAATAAGATCCGATCGTTTCGCGGTGAAGAAGTGGTCGGCAAGTTTTAAATCCCCATTCGTTTCGCATATTTTTAGACTTCACACTGGGTGCGGACCGAACACCTTCCAGTTTTCATACGTATGGCGTGCGCAGTGAGTGCGGGTTGATCAGAATCCTGGAAATAAACCTGAAACCTCTAATCTCCTACCTTCAATTAGCCACTTCAAAATTGGTAGAATTTTTATTCTAACACGGATGCACAAAGTGCTCCTAAATGCCAGCAGATAATTTTATGAATTGTTTTACACACATGGTAGAATCAACTCTCTAGATCGTTTATACGACAGTTATATCCATGCAAATCTGTTATCTATTTTACCTTTTTTTTCTTTCCTCTATTTTCTTGTTAGGTCGGATTTTTATAAATGGCAGATATGTAAAAAATTATTATTTATGTGCCCAGATTTGCGGCGTTTAATTTGATAGCAGGCATGAGTGGATACTCCATTACTCATCATAAAGGATTTTCCGCACAAACATCCCTATGCTGAATTTTAATGAAACGGAATAGATTGTCGACAAGTCACGACTGTGGGTTCTAGACTTAATGAACAGACAGTGGCCGAAATCAAAGAATTTTTTGAAACAAGCTAAAAAGGAGTTTTGAGCGCATCTATGTGTTTCAATTTTCGGCAAACAACAGGGTATAAAATTATAAAGCGAGTTTCACAAACAGCTGGTTTGTGTATTTATAGAAGAATATTACCAAATGCGATTGTGCTTTTATCACATGATAAAACGGTAAATAACGGAAATATTTGCAGGTATGAATGTGTTCACCTGTCCAGATTAAATGGCGCTTTAAGAGAGCAAGAGAGAGAAATAAGCGTCATTTATTTTAACAGTCGCATTTTAAAATTTTCAGCAAAACGTCCCGCATTCACTGTAGACAGAATACAAACAAACAAATGACGAGGGAGAACATGGATTTACACATAACCGTCTGCTGCAGTTGATCGCCATTAATGCCCTCTATAGAGGATTAAAAATCGGTAATGAGCTAAATAGGTTTATACGGAAGCAAATGCATGGGTTAGAATCAGAATGTCAAATATTACAGATCGTTTCTGCTTTTGTAGGCATTTTTTGTAAACGCAGTATGTTTTCTCTGTCCTTCACTTTTAGAAAAACGAGATTTTCTAAATAGCGTCCTTTTTCAGTCAGATTAGGCGCCCTATCAATATGTAATAACTGTGTGGCAGTTTTTTAAATGACTAGCCTTTAAAAAAGGTAGGCAGAGGCAGACCAATTCAGTAGTCAGCGCAGTCATCTGGTCCATCCCACCAGAATATTTCCTAAGGTGTCATGTTATAGCAATTGTTTTCTCGTAGAAAATGTCTTTTACTCTTCCAAATAATGGTTAAAAAGTGAGCGCACTTAAAGAAAATTAGATGCTTCTGTTACGATGTTATCATAAAGTTCAAAAATTGGCTAAAATTCATCAGCAAAGAAGAAATTGATTTAAGTATGCTATAGTCCATGTATTTACATGTCAAAAATAACGGTCCCAAGGATTGTGATCGTTTGCTTTGTTAGGATCAGCAAGCCATATTGTGATGCTCTCTTTAACCTCGAGAAAGCTGTAATGAAATTTTTATGGCGCAATTTCAGTTTCAGGAAATGCTCGAGCGCTTCGCCATGCCAAGTCACTGCCCTGATTCCATACGGGTTTTGGAAAAGATCCGCTTTTATCTCACGTCACTATTCGATAAAAATACGGATTATTAGTGTTCACAGAAAGAACATTGAACACGCCTAAAAATTCCAAACCCTCTAATTTTCATTGCGCTCGTATGCGACCTATTTACCGAGCTTTTTCGGATTGCTCATTTGCGTCGGACGGACGAGCACCGTTAAGACGCCGAACTAAGAAACTCCAGACATTCCCCCGGTTTTCGTCAACATTTGTTGTGACGAGTGAATAGCTGTCCCTCAAAGTCAAGGCACTCATTGCTAATACGGAATTTCTGATGCCAGCTTCGTACTATTCGACCACATGTGGACCCTTAAATATCCGGGGTTTCTCCTGGAATATCTTGTTCTTTTCTTTCACAGGATAACGGAGTAGCAGTTTGGATTGGGAATGGACCGTTTTGGGAACGTGTTAAGCTGCTAAATAAAATTCATGATGCCCGGCCCACCTATCAGCAATCATCTCGATTTCACTCACTGTGAATGATCATTTCTGTTACATTTTCATGCTACTTGCATCCTCATGAAATGTCCTTAACTGGCGCGATCGTTTCCTCAGTACTTTTTGCCCGGATGAGATTGCAAAACAGATAAGTATGGTGTATACATTCCACGCAGTAGCGTTTTGACATCCAGCTGAGCATACTGTTTCTTGATTGCGAGTATAAAGCTGAAAAATGCAAACTTCTTAAAGGATGTGCGGTTTTTCAAATTCTTCAGAAGCATTTATTAAATGAATCGTATTTTGTAAAAATCCTGTCAAGGATGGCTTTTTTCCGGTCATAACTTTGTAGGAAGTTATATTTCCTTTACAAATTATGACCAGCAATAAAATACATTATCATTTTAGGACATTTTGCATTTAGTTGAATTTCTTATATATAAACATCGCAGAAGTAGGTCCTAAGTCAGACAGTGATAATATTCAAAGGCTGAAAACGCTCCAAAATAATGAGATATTACTCATAAATGTCAGTAGCATATTCGACTGCGGTTGAAACTGCTAATGACTAACTCGTTCTTATGTCTGTGAGGTAGGTGACGCTGCCGGTTACAGAGACAGCATTGTAAAACGTTGGCCGCGTCCTCTCAACGCAGCCGCTGCCAACACCTTTTGGACTTCTTTTTCGGGAGACTTTTCGATGACCGCCGGCGTTGAGGAACCACTGTTTGAGAGTCGGCTTCGAATTTGGCTACATGATGTCTGCCGGCTACCGCCTTACCTTTGATCTTTGGGGAGCTAGAAGTACAAAATGGAATTTTTTTAAATACCAGCCACAAAGTAGGTGGCACAACGCAAGAGACACGCAAAGCTTAGCAAAGAAACCCCTTATTGCCGCAAATCTGTACAGTGAAACAGCCGTATTTAATAAACTACAGTTAAACCACGTTAACTATTATTTAATCATTAAAAAAACATCGAAATGCTCAAAAAATCACTTGGCGACTAACTATGGATCCACAGTTGACGGCAAGTTCGACCCAGTTTGGTTTGCCTTTTGCCCTGTGGCCGAAGTATGTGAAATTAGAGTGAGTAGGCTACAATGGGGACAATTTTGAGTGTAAGTAGAGAAGCTCGAAGGAGAGATTGATAAGAGCATGAAAACAGCAGATGTTTGCTAAAATGAACCAATCAAGTAAACTATATTTTGTAGTTTTTTAAGTCTTGCCTTCATCTTGCGGCACTTTGTTAGTTTGTTTGTGGCGACTGAAAGCACAACGTGCAGTTTACATCCACTTAAATTGCTGCATCCATTAATATATGCTTCCAAATAAATTCGTTTGTGCAACTTCCACAGGTCGTCATGCTTTTTTTAAAAAAACTCAGCATCTGAGGTAAAAGATATTTAAATTTTAAATTGTTTGCATTTCGAAGACTAGAAATGCTCACTCAAAGTATTTTCGTGAATGAAGGAACTACTGCAGTCCTGCTATTGTGTAAAATTACCAGAACTTGCTATACGACCACATAAAGAGTTGTGTCTCCCTTTGCCCTCAGGTTTGTTAATAATGTTCAAAGAGCATACAGAGCTATCGAAATTTATTATAATAGGTATGAATATCGACGTTCTCTCCAAGTAGATAAAATTGTCTTGAATCAAACATACATAGGTCGTGCTTCAGTTTATGCAATAAGTGGATATTTCAAAAGCGCCAGTTATGTGGTGCCTGCTTTAACGCCCCCTCCTATTGTTGGCGTACTTAACCAAAAAATTGACTACTTGTTGTGCATCTCACAGATATCAATGGACTCTCCAACTCTAGACCTTTAATACGTGATCTCTAGAGAGTCGTTTGTCTAAAAGGGCTGCTTTGGAGAATCATAGATATACGGTCTGAAAGAAAAGTTGTTTATCTGTTGCTGACGTCGCTCAGAAAAGTCATATTGAAAGTAAAGTGAAACAAAGACATTTAAAGGATAGCATAGGGGCAAATTGCAGCTTATAGACTTCCGCTGTTAAGTCCCAACTGCAGAGGAGGGCGACGGAAGCCTGAGATTTGGTCGTATGAGAAACCGAGTTGATTCTTCTTCTCCTGCTCAATCAAGCCAGGTCGTTGAAGGTCATTACCGTGTGTGACGTCCAATACCACCTTGCCATCATCTTCACTTTTCCCTTCGACACCTCAAAGTCGTCGTGAATAATCTGACTGCCAATCTCTATCCGTTCTTGTAAAACAATACAGCACAGAAAGGTGGCTACGCGTTACGATTACCCCTTGTGTGTTCTTTTGCGCGTAGAACCTACCACAATGAGCAAAAGTCAGTTTTTGGCACACTTCGTTACTGTGTTGTATAGCAACAAACTTTCAGGTCTGCGATTATTAATTCGAGTTGCTCCTTCGACCCCCTGTCTACTTTCCCCTTGGTATGATTCGGCATGCAAGGAGATAAAGTAGATTTTCGATTGCCAAGAGGTAGCGCATATTCGTATGCTTCTCTTGAAGTCCTTTCCACCCCGATTTGAACCTGTAGGAGCACACAGCCTAGAAGATGGTGTATATTTTAGCGTACATTTTTATGCGCGAAAATGTACAAACGTGCCCTCAGTTTCAGTCTTTTTGCCTGTGCTTAGTGAGCCCTATTATATTGGTTTGTTCAGTGGCTCTGTTATGCGAAAAATAGATCTTTTATCGCATTGAATAATTTATTCATACATTTTGATAGTTCCAAGAAGTAAACACGTATACGTTTTGGAATATTTAGTCTGAGCCTTCTGCAGGTACCAGAAGTTGCTCTGGATCAACAGACAGAGAGACAGTGGTTTCTATTCGGAAGATCAAATTTTAATCGAAAACATTACTACTTTTTGAGCGCTAAACAGGTTAGTTAACTTGCTCAGTCCTACTGCCCATTTGGAGAGGTTGAATGGCAATAAATCCAAAGGCCTGTCGCACGATATTAATGAACGCCTTGTTCCGGATGTTGTCCGCTGCTTATCGCCGGATGGACCCTCCTACGAAGTAGAAAATCATCACAAGGATCTCTCATAGGCAGTTTAATAAATGTATTCATGTGGCGTGGTCCTGTCACAAAGTCTTGGGTTTCCCCCGCCAGAAGGACAGATAACGACAGACATTTGCTCTGGCACAAGAAAATCTTCCTCTTACAGTTTCCCCGCCTCTAAGCGTATTTGTCGTGTCGGTCGTCAGATGAGTGCCCCCAACTATTTTGTATTTAAACAGCCAGAATTTACAAATAGTCCTTGCATACAGTCTCATCAAGCATACACGATAAAGTGATCAGTGAAGAAAGTCGCTATTCTGCCTACCTACTGGTCATTTCTATTTTTCTATGTGGAGCTCTACCATTAGTAGTCCGCAACCGGTGCAACTCAATTGTTGTTGTAATCCTCCACTCAGCATATCCTGCCGGAGTCGTTCTGATGTTAATTTCCGCACCATGACAGACCGAAATCGTCTCCACTTCATTTATCAAACCGCGCAATGGCAGCAGGTTACGGGCACCTGTTGTTTACCTCGTATCGTGAAAAAAATTGATGCCTGCCAACTTTGTCTCAGGTTTATGGTTGACTGACCATTATTGGCTAAGAGGGTCCTTTCAATCTACCTCCAATCTGTCGGTGTTCCTTCTAAATTATTAATTTTTTGTCACTCCTCAGCCATCTGCGCGAAGGCGCTGGATGGACCACCAGAGTTGGAGCATGTTCAGTCCGCTCAGCGGAACGACACTGCCGCACGAAAGAACTTTTAAATGTGGGCCTGCTTTTTTCGTGCGTTTGCTTCCGTCTGATTTATGTGGACGGAAAAATTGATTTCTAAACTTGCCTGAGTGCGTGAGGGAAACTGTCAGCGCAGACCACGAAACCCAGAGGCAGCGCTTGTCTCAGACAGAATGGTTTGGGCGCCAAAATGGGAAAAAATTATCTGAAACGCGTTTTGTAATGCAAAATACTAAACTTTACCAAGTCACGAAGGATCTGATTATTTGAGTTGTTCATTGATAACTCCTATGTTGACGTAAATCATCTAAAACCATTCAAAATTTTACAAAATTGATGAAGCAGTCTCTTAGATAATTTCCTCGTGAGAAAGGACTTCATTAGTTCTTCTTTGAAAGCCATTAAGCTACGATGTATCGTATGAAAACTCTAGATTATAAACTTTTTGCCTATGACATCTAAAATGAGTTGAGAGAGTGTTTACTGAATCGGAAAGAAGCCTCTACAAGATCCCTTTTTGTAGCCGTACCTGTTAGGGGTGAGGGTTAGGTGTACGGATTAGGAGTAAGGGGTGGGGCTAGGGATTAATGTTAGGAGTTGGGGCTAGGGGTTAGGGGTTAGGCTAGGACATGCCTACTACGGCTACGAAATGAGATCCGACAGAATCCTCATTAAGAAAAACTAAAGACACGCGCACTTACAGCCCGTTGATTTATGTTGCTCCCGTAAATCGTCATCACTGTCTACATCCTGAATCGAAACTAGAAGTCATTGGTCCTGAGTTGACTTATGGGTACTAGCACTCGAACGCCTAATTCTGAACTCACGCCCAGGTGGCCACTTCACTGCAGATTTAGATTTTCATACAGTAAATTCTGACTGTTTCGGC
Source organism: Spirometra erinaceieuropaei (assembly GCA_902702965.1). Classification (NCBI taxonomy): domain Eukaryota; kingdom Metazoa; phylum Platyhelminthes; class Cestoda; order Diphyllobothriidea; family Diphyllobothriidae; genus Spirometra; species Spirometra erinaceieuropaei. Next base: position 1,079,609 of record CACRXP010000144.1, read on the forward strand.
TGTGCCCTAAGGGACTCAGTTCAGTTGATGATCGCCTACAAAGGGTCCGGAAGTTTGGGCAACATCCGCTGAAGGGTATGGCAGTGTAAAACCTAACACCGGGGGCAAGTGGCCCATTTTTAAAGCTTAGCAATTTAGGCTACGTTTCGGGACTATTTGAAGATAAGAAAAGAAAGATTACCAGGTTGGAGGGATGCTTGGTCATAGCGATGGTTTCGACTTTGTTTGAGTTAACCGGTAACTTGCGACTTGTTGTCTGTCTTTTGGTCATGCTGGTATTGACTGGAGATGATATAGTTCTGGTTCGTGAAGGGGTAGTTTGCATGTTTCATCTAACTCCTTTAAGGCATGGTTGAAAATTTTCCGACGGAAACCCCAGAGACCGCGAATATGGGCGAGACTTTAACTGTCGCTTATGACCTAAACTCGATCTTCTCTTACTTGGCGTCACCGGCCTCTTTCTACCAACTCTCGGCTCCTTTCCTCTTTATCGCTTGGCCCAGATGTATGCAGTTGTTAAAAGTCGCTTAATTGGTTTAGAGGACGGACATGGTGGTAGTGACTGCTGATATTTTCCACGAATCTATTTCTCTGTTGCATAAACGAATTTGTTCAATTCCAGTTTCACACTGAAGGCTGCTACCTGCAGCAAGAAAAACTACGAAGGGATGTTCTTGGCCGGCGAGTGGCCGGAAAACTAGTCTTGACGTCCCTATCCTTAGCTCCTGTTCTGAAGAAAACTTTAAAGTATCTTAATTTTTGCCCACACTTCTTCACTTCTATGCGCACCTAGACGACAGTCGCCGAGCCTATGTCCCTTTAAGTATTTATTTTATTTCTGCGTCGCTTGAGATATGCCTTAAAGAGAGCCCTGTCCGGTAGCACAGTAGATGTGCTAACTCATGAAGTGCTAAGCGAAATTCTGATATGCCTTTCGGCTTGAAAAAATTACTTGCAGCATAATCTCATATTAATCCGGCTTCTCAAAATGCCGGCTTTCGACGAACCTATATCTGGCCGCCTGCAAAAACTGTACTTTGTGAAATATGACAACATACATTGCATGAGTTTTGTTCATTGCTTTTCGATGTCCTTATAAATTCGAAGATAAATCACGGTAAACATGCACGACGTCATTCATTCTTTTGATCTTTGGGTAAGAAATCACGTCTTCTTCAATTTTTTATATCTGAAGGAAGGCTATAATTTCGTTTTAAAGAGGTTTCTAATTATGAAATGTTTTAAGGCCGTGGAATGCTCGCCCATAGATCATCATGCCTTGCGTTTGCTGATGTTGCTTGTAAAGTTTTCAATATGGCTCGAATCCACTGCCGAGTCGCATGAACCTCATGCGGTCTCCTCTTAATATTCTGTAGAAGTTAATGATTTTTTATGCGGAATATATACAGTTTGTGGTTAAGGAACCCCGGATGCAAGTGTAACGGCAAGTCGGGTTTAAAATTATAAGATAATGGGAAATGCCTTTTTTAAAACCAAATTGTGTCCCTTCTTCAAATAAAAATTTTACATAAGAGGTAATTTGCTACCAAAATGAGTAAAAATTGAACATTTTTATATACTCCTTAATGCAATATGTTCGAATTTATAAGAGTATCGTAAGCCAATGAGAAAAATTCGTGCTACGTAAGTAGTCATGGAAAACCAGGGAGAAAAATGCATGATACATATAGTAGATGTGCTAACTCATGAAATGTCAACCAAAATTTCGAAATGCGTTCTCGTTTCAAAAAGATAAATTAAGTAGTGTTGTAAAACTCATCAGGATGCAGCATAAAATTTATAATGATCCAGTTACCAAAGGGTGTCCGCTTTTAAAAGAACTTATTTTTGGCTGCATGCAAGATTTATACTCTGCAAAAAATGACTACTTATGTAGCATGCAATTTTCTCATTGATTTTCGATGCCCTTGAAAATTCAATTATATTCCATGGAAAACATGCATAAAATTATTCATTTTTTTACTTTTCGGTAGGAACTCACGTCTTCCTCCAATTTCATACTCAAAAGAAGAGTATAAATCGGTTTTAAAAAAACTTTCTAATTTCCGAATAATTTTGAACCCGACCTGCTGTTACACTTGCATTTAGGGTTTCAAATCTATAAGCTGTATATTTTCCGTGTACAGAAAACCATGCATTTCTCTACGGTGTTAAGAGGGGACTATATGAGTTTCATAAAACTAAGCAGTGGATTTAAGCAATATTGTTAACTTTGCAAGCCACATTCGTAAATACAGATATATGACGTTTCACGAACGGCCATTTATCGGTATTATAATGTCTCACAATAAGACACTTTTTTAAAACGAATTATACGCTTCTTTTAAGTATGATATTGGCTGAAGACGTGATTTTCTACCGAAAGGAAAAGTATGAATATTTTTATGCATGTTTTCCATGAAATATAATTGAATTTTCAAAGGCATCGAAAATCAATGAGAAAATTGCATGCTACATAAGTAGTCATTTTTTGCAGAGTACAGATCTTGCATGCATCTGAAAATAAGTTCTTTC
>CACRXP010000144.1:1082233-1107712 GCA_902702965.1 Spirometra erinaceieuropaei
CCGATAGCATGAAGTAGCTCCGCAGGGTTGATGAAAAGGTTGCAAAGTACAGGCGCGCATGGCATAATGATGGCGTCTCATCAATCTCCACACAGTAAAGAACCTGCTTGCTTCACTCTGCCTAGAACTCTTGTTTAAAACCTCGGTATTCCGAAAAGGTATTGAAAACACAAGTGTTCCAAGTACTACAGGTTGTTTTGGACTAAATTCCAGGCAGTTAACATTGAGTTTCTGGTCATGAAAGTTCGAGTAGAATTATGGTTAGTGTTAGGAGTAAAGTTAGAACACGGGTACTGGTATTCCCATTCGAATTTAGTGCAAAACCACCTGTACTTGCCGTGTCCAACCGAAGGAAAGTAGGCAAGAATTGGGTATGGAGGTCTCCCTTCTCTTTTACACGGTTCCCTCTGAATTATTGATTTCTTATCATTATGCTGCCGCCTGCAGCGCCTCAGGATTCAGTAATCATGGCAAAACGAGATGAAGATATTCCATGACAACCATCACCCCAATCGAGTACCAGATCCGCGTTGCAAGATGTGGGCTTGGTGATTCGTTGAACAGGACGCTTGATTTAGACGGCCCGGGGACCGTCCGCAGAGAGGTACGAACTCCAGGCCATCAGTATTTCTGAGGTCGCCAAGTTAGACAGTCGCTCTCTTCTTGGCTGGGACTGTTTTAACATCCGTACTCAACGAATGCTAGAGCAAGGGGGAGATTTTGAGCACAAGCCGCATGTTGGCCGAATGTAAATTCAAAACGCAGCATGATCTCTTCGTTTCTGAATTCCGCCATGAGGGTGCTGCTATTCGAAACTAAGGCACTTTATAGTTAGTCATATCAACAAACGTTTGACACCTCTGCCGATATATCTTGCTTACTGCAGTGCGAAAGAAGTCAACATTTTTTCCTCCTTTGCCTATCAATTGACAAATATGCCAATCATGCGATAACTGAGTAAGTGATTTATTCGGAAAACAAAATTGTTCGAAGACAATATCCATGGTTCAGCCAAACCCAGTGGGAGTTCTTGAATGTAAAAACGTTGGGATTATAGAATGGCATATGATGACGACGAAACATAGTTTGGCTGTCCCAAACAATGCCAGTGGAGTAAAGTTCGTTTTTTAATCACCAACGGTCTAGTCAGATGAGAGTAAAGGCAAGGAACCCAATCAAGAATGGAAAAAATATATATATATATATACATATGTTGGAATGGCGCCCACTGATCGGGTCACTTACTTACTTACTTGTACTTGATACGGCTGCGATCATGCCTGATCTAGCCGGCCTCGATGATGTCCCGAATTGTACCTCTCCACGCGTGACGATCCGCGGCCGCAGATCTAGACAGCTCAACCCATTCCCTTCGCCAACGACGGAGACCGAATACCGAAGGTCCAAGAACCACCTCCATGTCTTGACGGACAGTGTCGAGCCAGGTTTTGAACTGACCCCCTCTTCGACGCCTCCAATGGGGCAACGGTGCCGGATTGAGGGCAGTAACACTGAGCTCCTGAGGTGGACGACGAAGAACATGCCCGAACCACCTCAGTCGTCTTTCTTGGATAGCCTGAGTTATCGGGTCACGGGACCCACTCGTCCCGTTAGGCCTTCGGGCTCGATCAAAAGTCTCACAGGCTGTCACGCAGCGACTAATAATAAACACGGAAGGAGAAAAACCGACAAAGAGAACAGTACCATCAGGTCTTGTAACACGATCGATAAGCCTCCTCTACCACAATTAATACATCCATTTGTAACAGACAGGACAAAGAAGCCCCGGCTCAAAGGTTAGAGTGTTGGACTTCTAACCAAAAGAGTGCGGGTTCGGGCACCAGGTGTCTCAAACCTGCGGTTGCATAGGGTCAAGGGAAGAGGGCTAATATGCCCAAAATGGCTATTTCTAAGTCTCCCTTGTCCTTGTTGGTAGTCCTTCTGTACATGCATATTTGCAATTTATATATATATATTTTGAAATAAAGTACTTTCTTTGGGAAAAAGAGAAACTTTATTGAGTAAAGTTTTGACGTCGGTTCTTGCGAATAATCTCCATCGAACCTGCGCTTCAGGGGTAATTTACAGTTTTCCGTCGGCTCTGCCATCAGATGCGGCGCAGTTTCAAGCCCGAAAACTGCGTTCACGCTGAGATCGGCATATACCGATTTGATTGGAAGCTCAGTGCAAATTGGCTCCGACCAAAAATTTACAGTAGGTGGGTTAACTCAGGAAATGCCAACTAAAGTTCCGAAATGAGTTTTCGTTTCGAAAAGATTAATTAAGTATGGTTGTAAAACTTATCAGCCTACAACATAATTCTATAATAATTCAGTTACCACAGGATGTCGGCTTTCGAATGAACTTCTTCCGACTGCATAGAAAAACCATACTCCGTGAGAAATAACTACTTACGTAGCATGCATTTTCCTCGTCGATTTCCGATGCCCTTAAAGATTTAATTATAGTTCCTGGAAAACATGTATTAAAGTATTCATTCTTTTGCTCATTCAGTAGCAAATTACGTCTCCTTTCAAAATGATACTCGAAGAGAGGTTAACATTTCGTTTTCGAAAACTTTTCCAATTCCCGAATAATTTTTAACCCGCTGTGCCATCACAGTTACATTCAGGGTTTCCAAACTACAGGCCATTTATTTTCCGCGTACGGAAAACTACACATTTCTCTACGGCAATAAGAGAAGACCGGATGAGGTTCAAAAAATTTAACAGTGGATTTGATCCATATTGTTAACTTTACAAGCCACATTGGTAAATTCAGAGACATGACGTTTAGTGGACGGCCATTTCACGGTATTAAAATGCCTCACAATAAGAAACTTTTTTAAAGCCAAATATTACCCTCTCTTCGAGTATCAAATTGAAAGGAGGCGTAATTTGCTATATAATGCGTGGAGGAATACATACGTTTATACGTGTTTTCTATTAAGTATGAGTGAACGCTTAGGGACGTCGAAAATCAGTGCGAAAATGCATGCTACATAAGTAGTGACTTTTATAGAGTGTAGCTTTTGCATGCAGCTGAAAAGCGGTTCGTTCGAAAGCTCGCATCCTGCGAAAACTGAATTATTATAAAATTATTTTCCAGACGGATTAGTTTTACAACCCTACTTAATTAATCTTTTCGAAACGAAAACGCACTTCGGAATTTCAGTTGACATTTCATGAGCTGGCCCATCTACTGTAGCTGACAAGAACTGACAACTGTCTGCCAGAATGCAAAATGCACAGGTGTGCAAGATAAGGATGAGGCCTGCTGAGAGCATCCGCATCCATTCAGCACAGGTTTTGCGACTACCGTTATCTCCAGTTACCAAGATTACTTTTGACTCTACGTATGACTTGGCATCTTTTATTTCGCAGATAAACCGAACAGACCCTTTTTCCCCATTCATCTGTGCTGGATGAAGGCTCCGGACCAAATTTAAAACCTCTGATAGCGCCTCAGACCAAATTTTTAACCTTGTTTATTTTTGGGACGTCTGTGGAATAGAAATTTAGAAAAATTTGGATCAGACACAGAAATACAGTTAGTGATCTAACTGATGAAATGTGTCGAAAGCTACGAATGATTGCCAATCACTCGCAAACCGACAACATTTCATGAGTCCAATATCTAAGTTAATTAAGTACAAGTTTAAAAGAATAAAAAATTCAGAAGAACTATTAAAGGCTCACCGGTCTCCGGTTTGGTGGCAGAACTGGTCCTACAGGAGTCAGAAAAGATTGCCTTCCTACAACATGAACCGGTGTTTTGGCGACGTTACGTTGACGACACGTTCGTCATCGTAAAGAAGGACATGCTGCAACATTTTCACAGCCTGCTCAACGCAGTCTTCCCGGATATAAAATTCACGAGGGAAGAAGAAAAGGAGCAGCAGTTGCCCTTCCTGGATGTGCTCGTCAGACGAAACCTTAACGGTGAACTTGAAACGACGGTTTATAGGAAGGCAACCAACACCACACAGCTTCTCAGTTTTCACAGCAACCATCCGGTGGCTTACAAACGAAGCTGTGTGAAGACGCTCTTCAAACGGATCCAAACTCATTGCAGCACACTGGAAGATAGAGCGCGTGAGGCCCGTTATCTCCGCGACCAGTTTGTGCAAAATGGCTATCCGAGGGCATTCATAAGTCGCTGCCTACGCGGTCGCCACCAGAGAACTCAAACATCAACGCCACCGACGATATGGCATTCTCTGCCATACATCAAGAGTGTTTCAGAAGCGACCGAGCGCATTGCTGCGGAGCTAGGTGTTGGAATTGCACACCGCCCCAAAGCCACCATGCGCAACAGGGTCATGAAAATCAAAGACCGGTTAAAACCTGACGAGCAATCTGAAGTAGTGTATCGCATTCCGTGTCAAAATTGTCCTTGTAACTACACAGGACAGACTGGACGCATGCTCGGATCGCTCATACATGAACATAAGCTGGCTGTGCGACGAGGCGACGCATTATCACAAGTGGCCGCCCACACCTACGAAATGGGTCACGAGTTTGACTTCGCAGCCACCAAAATAGTCGCCCACGCCGGAAGCAAAACAGGCCGAAAATTGATTGAAGCCTGGGCCTCGGATGAGAACTTGGTCAATTAATTTATCGATCTGGCGCCGACGTACAGAGCCTTTCGTAGTCACCTCCAGTCGTGCGACGTCGGTCGATGATTGGGTCTACGTGCCTTATAACTGCCGCTTGTCTTGTTTCTGCCACTACCTCTGACGATGGACTCCTGTACGAGTCTGAAAGCTCAGGATAATAAACGAATTGTTCCGGTGCTCTTCTTCTTCTTCTTCTTCAAATAAAGGCAGTGTTGCGTTGTTTAGAAATGCCGATTTATTTTGAAAAAGGCAATATCCCGAAAACGTCAGAAATGTCTCTAATTTAGGAAACTTTGTTATTAGATGCATAGAATGTATTATTCTCATAACACAAACGTAGCAAATAAGAAAGTAGAAATAAAAAAACTTCTCATAACAGTGTTTTAGTGAAATTTGCCTCTAAATATCGCTTGATTTTTACTGTAATTTCATGTATGACGGATTGCTAACTGCCTACATTCCGAGTGTAGATTCCGAAACAGTTTTCCCGCGTTTTCTATTATTCTTGTGTATTTTCAGTTCAATAAGATGAGATTCAACAAGAAAAACTGGATTTTGCTTGATTTCACCGACGGAGACGTCGTAGGAACAAAGGTGTTCATATGGTGATATGCCATGGGCCGTTCGGTGCCTAATAGATTTGAATAGAATTGACAGGCGTGATCGTAAACATACCATTCGTGTTTATAGAAAGAATTTTTTTCCGTTAAATTAATTTACACTTTTAGTTCGTTTTGGATTACGTTGAGTTTCAGATCTACCTCGAAATATTGCTGAGGACTTCATGATTTTCAGTGTTTTTACCCGATTTCCTATAAAGACGGATTTTGAATTACCTGTCTGTTGAGAACTTTAAAATGAGAGTATTCTTGAAGGCATTTACCGAATTAGTGAGTGTTCGGTCGCTCGGGTCACATTTGAAGACTCATTTAAATATCAAACTTCCTTTTCGACAAAAGTGACTGTTCACAACTAAGGTCAGAAACGAATATGCAATTGATCAATAAAAAACTTTCCTCAATAAGTGACCTTTTTGAGAAATGCTTTATTACTATACTCCTTTGATGGATCTCTGTGTACTTTGCATTTTTGCACGTTGAGACCAAGTAAGACTTTGATACTTTTGGCCGTTTCTTCGCGTTCCTAAGAAATACTAATATTTTTCTACCGTGAATGTAAGAACATGCCTTCTTCTATATATTGAAGCCATTTTGACTGTTTTTGCTCGCTTTTAGACTCCGTTCTTTGATTATGAATGCCCGGCAGAGTGCCCGTATAAATACTGATATTTTGCTGAAACAATAAATGTTTTGTTCATTCTATTTCTAAATACGATATGCACAGTAGCTAGACTACACGACAATTAGTGTTTGAAAAACGCATATTTTTCATATATTTAAAGTTGAAAATGACCACTCCGTGGTGGTCATCTATGTGACATCAGGTAGAATTGTTTAAACGGGAAAAAAATTCAGCCCAATAAAACGAAGGTATCTCTATCTGAGTTATTATTGCACTTCAGGGCACCAAATCGCACAGTCTGTTAATTTGACATTTAGGAATTGATGGAACCTCTGGTTTTCTTAAAATAACCTTTGTTTTAGCAGGTTAATCACCATGATTTACATCGGAGATAAGATAAATTTTCAAGGTTGGTTATATATGTTCATTAAAACTCTCGCGGATCAATTGCTATCCTTTCAATGTAAAGGTCGCTTAGATGCGTAACTGCAGTCTAGGACATGTATTAGCATAGGAAATTGTACGACTATATTCCAACGTCTATTTTTCGCTTAAATTTGCCGACATTTTATTTGATATACTTACGTAAACACAATTTTTAAACAAGAAATGGACATTTCATTGAAGGATGTAGGTGAGCGAACCAAATGCGCCACGTTGAAGGCGTCCAAAAATTCTCTAACCAGTTTCCGCTAAATCCAAGGGGAAGCCTATTCCCATGCAATCGATTTATTCTTAAATCTAACAAACGCCAAATCTTTATTCTGACCCTCCTACTGTAGACACGAACCCTAAGTCTAACCGAACCTCGCTTGGAATCAAGGCAAGGCCGCCCATGCTAGCCGGGGGATCCATTTTCCCGTGCCTCACCGGAATTTGACCGGCAAGGTTTCATCTATTACGAAGTAACTATGCGTGCCTTTGGCCCTCCATCGCACTCTCGATAGTTGAAGATAAAATCTCAAGAATTTAATACAAACCGACAGAATAATAATAAAAATGCTTACTTGGACATTGTGCATTTGGCTATAAAAGCAAGTTGCAATTATTTCACAGGAATTGTTTTTTTAAAATAATTTATTAAAAACATGTATTTTGTCCCGAGGCCGACCGCCTACCTTCATTTTATGCAAATAACTATAACGAGCGCATCTCCATATCTGCACGTATTTCTTCAATAGAAATGCATTTTTCTAAATTAAAAGGGTCCTGCAAAGAGACAAACTGTAAGCTTGAGGTAGATGTGATATTATTGTAAATGCTTAATTTATTTACAAAACAAACTCGGAGTACGTTACTGACAAAAAGATATAGGCTTCTTGGAGTCATTCGATCATTCTTTTTATAACCTGAATAGGCAATCCTTACCGTGTAAAAACCTAGAATATCCAGACGTCTGCTAACAATGTTAATGCAGTCGCACAATGGTTCTATATGTCTCGACTACCTTGACATGCACCGTGAGATGTTTTCCCGTGCTTCTATTGCAGTGAATAAGTTAGAGGTGTTGCGTCAGACTGAAAAAGACTATTTTGATATTAAAATGGGCACATACCAACGCATTCACGTTTACCGAAGTGGATGTGGACTTAGAGTAAGTGACCGATCTCGTGAAATGTTGCCTGGAATTCTAAAATGCATTTCCGATTAGGAAGGATTACGTAGGTGGGGTTGTAACATCGATTATCCTGCGACATAATCGTACAATATTTCGGACCGGTCTGGATTTCGGCTTTTGAGCGCGCCTCTGTGCGTTCTCCTGCAGAAATCGCACTGGGCAAAAAGTGGTTGCTTAAGTGGCATGCATTTTTCAAATATATTTCGCATGCTCTTATAAATTCCAATATATTCTACAAAAAAAGCATAAAATAGGTTTTTTTACTCGTTTTGTAGCACATCGCGATGTGTTCTCATTTTATACGCGAAGAAAAAATATCTCTCGGTTTTAAAAAAGTTTATTTTTGTGAGTTTTACATGACTGAACAATGTCCATTCATAAAGTATCATAGCTATCGGTCTACAAGTACTTCACATGAAAAGTACAAAGTAGTCCGCATTCATTGCAGAATTTTATGGACTGTACATGACATCTTAAAGGCATAAGATGATGCACGATTTTCCTTACGCGGAAGGCCCGCACTTTGTAGACTGAAATCGCCAAACAATAATGCAACGTCCGATCGGGTTCAGAATTACTCCGGAATCGGGAAACTTTTTAAAAACCCAAATATACCTTTTCTTGGTGTGTGAAATTTAAAAATGACGTTATATTCTACCAAACGAGTAAATGAAAACCTATTTTGTGTTTTTTCTGTAGAATATATTTGACTTTGTGAGAACATACGAAATCAATTTGAAAAATGAATGCTACTTAAGCAACCACTTTTTCCCGAGTGCGATTTCTACAAGTGGTTAGAATGAGGCGCACTCAAAAACCAACATCCAGATAAGTCTGAAATATTATAGGATTATGTCGCAGGACAATCGATGTTAAACCCAACCTAAGTAATCCTTCCTAATCGTAGATGCATTTCGAAATCCAGCTAAAATTTCATGAGATCGGTTACACACTGTAAGCAATGATCCCAAAAATCGACTCAAATGCATAAACGAGCGAAATATTTCAGTTCGATCTCTGACGTAATTATGGAAAAAATAGTAGACAGGGACATTTGCCTAAGAAGTACCACATCAGGGTAAGTACTACAAATACAGTTGTTTGTAGATGCTTCTTTCTTAGCTTAAATGTCCCGTCGTGGTAGGTCATCGTCGCAGACGTACGTTTACTTCGGCGTTTAAAATTCAATTTTGAGTAACTCCAAAACACGGCCTTAATCTCCATCGGCTGAAAAAACCGGTCCCAAAACTTAATAAAACCGTGAAGTTCCAGGAGCAATCTCATTTTGAGGGTTTTATTAAACATAGATTGTGGAAACCCTATTTTTCGATAGTTAGCTGAGAATACCGAAAAAATTAAAATATTCATTTGTATTTTACAAAAACACTGCACCCCAGCAGCCTCAGCTGTTGTCTGAAAGTACGCGGCAATTTCACTCCACTTACAGAAGAAAACATTCTTTAGGTAACGAAGTGGCTAGATCGTTGGCTGTACTAGAACCTCCCTTGCTGTCATGTGTTCGAATCCCACCAAAGTGCCGAGTTGTTCACAGTCCGGTAGAAAATAATTATTCAAGATCTACCAAAGCACCTTCTAACTTCAAATGAATGTCTCTAGAGCAAAGATATTAGAACGTCCGACGAGGAGATATATGAATGTCACGACCAACTTTATAACGTCTTTATTAGAACAGCTGGGATATCTTGTTGTTTTAAGAGCACACATTTCACTCATTTTTGCTTTAAAAAGACGTCTAAAACCAGCGTCAATTTCTCCATTTTTGCTAGGCCAACGTCAGCCTTGAGGTCACGAAAACATCTGCCAAAAGCGTCCTTGATGTCATGTGTTTTGAACGCACAAAATGATCAATAGTCGTCCCTCGATTTTGATAACTGAGTACGCATGCACGCGGCACTCACGGTTAACTGACATCAGTAGAGAGTTTTTCAAAGGCTTTTGTGGAGTCGAGCAAGGCGGAAGATATTTTTTAGGTATCGTCTTAATAAAACCTAGTCGTCTATTTTAAGCGACCTAATCGACAGCCTGCGAGTCAAAAAACGCCTAAAATAATGATGACCAGGTTAAGACGACAGAATCTACTAGCATTCGATGATTTTTCCTAAGTTTGATCACTGAGTGCATATGCACGTACACAATTCACTGACATTGATAAAATTCCCCAGATGGGAAATAATTGTTAAGCCATTTTTCATAATACAGAACAAAATCATCTCTCCGAAATGTTTAGCTATATCAAGTTGAGAACGGCGAGATCCCCCCAGCATCAAGATGTTCCTTGAGATATTATTTGCTTAAATTTCTGTACATTAGATAGTTCTTCCTTGCTCATATGCAAGAAAACGTGCGAAATCCTATCAACTAGTTAATAAAAGCAGGAAATTAGCTTGTTGAAATCGGGTCTGTCTGGTACAACCCTAGTTTTTGTTAGGGGAACTTACTCTGCTTTCATTTTTCTCATGCAAATTATTGAGGTACTTGTCCGCCCAAATTGACATTTAACCGGATGCTCCAATGGGGAAGAGTGGTTTAATAAGGAGTAAGGTGGGGTTTTGTATTCCCACCTGATGGACACAATACTGCTGGGATTGGGGTTAGTGGCTAGGGTTGAGGATTAGGTTTAGGGGTAGGAGTTAGGGGTTGGAGCAGCTATTTCTCAACCACTCAGCGTCCATTCGCGCATTCTCAATAGCTTTTCTTTTGCATATGACTACTTGACCTCGTCGCCTGTGCGTTCCCCACCCTCCTCCGTAAAAACCCCCATTACCATCCGTCTTGTATTACAGGCAGCCGCTATTTGTTTACCTCAAGTGCGGTTACATAACCACATCTGACAGAAATCTATTTATGCATTTTCATAAGGGGGAGGGGCAAATGCAAAACCTTTGAGTTGAATTTGGAGCTAAAATGTCTCGGTGGCCTCAGGCTAACCATTCCACTCCAAACCAGCCAACAAGCATTAAGGATACATCAATTAGTTCACGTGCCTTTCAGCCAACAAATGCCCTTCAGTAACGACGGACGCTTTTAACGGACGGCCTCAACCTGTCGAACACGTTGGAGGAGATCTAGATTACAAAAAATTGGTTTCGCATAATGATTAGCTGATTTCCCTGCCGCTGAATGCAGCGGGTGTTTGAATTTATCAAGTGCCTACATTTGAAGAAACGAAAATGACCTCAAGGGCACTGCTCATGTGGAAAACATTATCCATTTCCTCCATCGTCGTCGGAAGCAAGGCACTTCTGATATTCTCCATTAAGTCCTGCATAATTTTTGCCTACGCACGAGCGTCGACGACAGGGGACATTTCAACGTCGCACCTCCGAGCATGCAAACGACAGTTGCATGGTCAACCTTCAAAAAACCAGACAGGAAAGATAGTTGGTTCGACTGCTGATTCAGATACCACAGCGGAGTGGTCACAAGGATCAGTGGAACAACCTTAATGCGTTGATCGCCTGTTAAACGAAGTCCCCCCACTTCCGCCTCTTAGGACATGGCTCTCAAGGTTACCCAATTTTATCTGCATCATAAATAGGACGGGAAGAATCAATGTCAGCTCCTCAAGTTCTGTCTCAAAGCAAACTTCACGTTCGATAGAACGGTAACTGTGTGCTGAAGGACCCCACTTAATTGTCGGTGGACTGCGTGGGATTTATCTGGAAACCTACTTGCAGGCCGTTGCAGACACTACACTGCCAACAACGATTACATCCCGTGACCTCAAACCGTTGCTCAAATTCGGTGTTTGAAGCTTGCTTTTTAAATTTTTATTAACAAGTCTGCATCCGCTGCCACGATCCACAGACAACTGACAGCTAAGTGGGGTCCTTCTTCGTACGCCTGCCGAAAGAACGCTATAGAAAGACATGTCAATGGGTCCACCGGGTTCGAATTCATGGCCGAATCGGTCTTTTAACAGTTAGAACCATGGATCTTCGAACGACCTGCATCGGATATTGGCATTTGAAGAACATCTGAACGTTGTCTTGTCAGGCATAAAGGGAAACATTATGCAGCAACCACCCAAGCAGTAACAGGCGCGATTTTGTGAGAACGCCATACCGACTAATTGAGAGGCTGCTGAAGTATGATAAACTAGTCCGAAGTGCTACCCACGCAAATTTGTTAATCTGCACACGAGATCGAACCACACCGGCTTTAAATTCTAACAGGCGCTCTCATATGTCAGGAGTATATGAGAAACCGCAAACGGCTCTCTTATAGCACACGGATATGGTGTTGCAAAATGGTCAGAGTCAATAGTTAGGTGGCAGTTGCTAATGCCAAATGGCCCGTTTCAAAGGCAAGCATAGTTTGCAGTCATTTATCGCACTTGGCGCAGTTGCGAGGACGAAATTGTTGGCAAAAACGGGGATTTTCTTCTTGAGCCGGATGTCCGAACATACATCAGTAATCAGGGGGATGATGCCAAATCTCATACCACTGTTTGCTCAGTAAGGCCAAGTTTCATCTTTAAGTTCGACGATTTCCAACTCCTTCGGAGAGTCTGCAACCTCTTAGGTCACGAGCAGTTCAATAAATCCTCAATAAATTCCGCGGTAGCCCTCTTCTCCATCTAGGGCTGTTAATTTTCCCAAGAAGAGTACGTAATCTCGTAGGGAGTGGGAATGATAGCGCTGCTTCCAGCAAAATGTCGATGAATCAAAGGGTAGACAACACTGATGATTGGAGCGACCGAGTTGTCCTCGCTTTGAGTACGAACACCTGCAAAAAATACGAAAACTGCAGATTATGCTAACAAATGTATTTCTGAACATTCACAATGCTGGACCCTATGATTTGCCCGAGGTACATTAGGTGAACTAACTCAAGCAATGTCAACCGAAATTCTGAAGTGAGCTTTGGTTCCGAAAAAATTAAATATATAGGCTGGTAAACCTAGTCATCGTGCAGGATAATTCAATAATTCAGTCACCACAGGATGCCGGCTTTCCAATGAACTTCTCTTTGCTTCATTCAAAAACAAAACTCTGTAAAAATGACTACTTAATTAACATGCATTTTTCCCATTGATTTTCGATGCCCTTAAAATGTCAATTATTTTTCATGGAAAACATGCATGAAGATTATTATCTTCTTGCTCATTCGGTAGACAATTACGTCTTCTTTCAATTTTATATTTGGACGAAATGTATGATTCGGTTTAAAAAAACGGATTTTAATTGTGAATCTGTTTAATACCGTGAAATGGCCGTTCATAGAACGTCATTCCTCTGCATTTGCTAATGTGGCTTGTAAAGTTTGCAATATGGTTTAAATCCACTGCTAAATTTTATGATCGCCATATGGTCTCCTCTGAATACAGTAGAGAAATGTATGGTTTTCCGTACGCGGAAAATATATGGTTTGTAGTTTTGAAACGTCAAATTTAAGTGTAACGGTAGGTCGGGTTGAAGATTATCGGGGATTTTTAAACATTTTTAAAAACCGAATTATACCCTTCCCTCAAGTATAAAATTGGAAGCAGATGTAATTTTCTACCGAATGAGCAAAAGTATGTTAATCTTTAAGCATCGTTTCCATAACATCTAGTAAAACTTTTGAGAATATCGAAAATCAGGGAGAAAATGCATGCTAATTAAGTTGTCATTCCTTACAGAGTATTTTTTTATGCAGTCGGAAAGAAGTTCGTTCGAAAGTCGGCATCTTGAGGTAACCGAATTATTATAGGATTACCCTGCATGATTATGAGTTTTACAAACCTACTTTATCAAGCTTTTCGAAATTTCGGTTGTTATTTCATTAGTTTACCCCCCTGCGTAGAATCCGAACCTTCGAACTAATTAAAGTTTTGTTCCACCTATCGAATGCCTCTACTCCTAGCTGTCTCCTGGAAATCCGGTTTTTGATTGTCTTTTGAGTGCAGCTTTTCAAATAAGTGATGGATTTTACAGGCAAGTAGATGATGCTGCTATTGGCTCTTCGTTGGATTAACCGAAAATTTAAGAATGTTCAAGGTAAGCAGTAAGTTGACGGACTATAACCCTCTGACGGCCACGTAACCCAGATGAAATGGATGTGACTCTGCCTCTCATAAATATCGGCTGGGTCCGACCTCCTTCCTTGTTTTCTTTACCTAGATTTTTACTTCTTATTGTCAAAATAAATTTATTTTTTAACTTTGTATGCAGAGGGAGTAAATTTGCCCCGACTGATTATCCTAATCAGGTCTGTTTACTGAAGTCAGTCGCGCATATGATTGAGGAAGCTAAATCACTTTTTCACCCGAATATGTTACTTTATAGAGTCTCGATGTCCACGGGATATCCGCCAAAGGACGATCAGGTGAGATCTGCTTTGTCACACTGAAGTGAATGCGCCATTTAGTTTGCTGTATGGCTGGCAGGGCTATAAAATTTGGTCTTCTGACTCTGTTAAAGCTCCATCTGAGGATATTCTACATTTGGTTCGTAAAAACAATTAATCACACTGAGTTGATTTCTTGCATATGGCTTAGTAAGCTCAATAAACCGACTGAAATTACTGCAGAAAAAAGTCTTTTCATTGGTTCCAGAGCCTAGGACAACATTAACTCACTAAAGCGACGTCTAACTCTCGTCATTTTCCGACCTATCTCCAGCAGTTAAAGTGCAAAGGTTGTTTTCAACCAGCACTCCTCACAAAGACAAACTGTCTCCTCCGGTTTCCGATGTGTGTAAGTGCATATATTTATATAAGTGGTCGAACGGGCGGGGTTTCTACATAGAATGGCCAGTCTGAATGCGGCTAATCTGCGGAATTATTTGACACATCACGCAATGCAGAGGCGGCAGTTTAAGCGACCAAGGCGATTTTTTGGCGTGACCCAAGTGCGGGGTAGACTATGCATTTTGCGCGTGGGCTAGCTCAAAGTCAATACTGCCTAGTAGTCGGCGGACTCGAACAATCAGCAGAGGACACGCAGTGGACAAATGGCCGTGTGGAATATCGGGTACTCGTCTCCGGACATGACAGCATTACTTCCTTTGCCGTGCGCAATCCCCCTTTATTTTCTATCTCAGACGAAAAAGAAGCGTCAATAATTTATCAGACACTAGTATTTTGCATATTAAATTCCATAATTATTTTTGGCACAGAAATACCGACTAGCGGTAAAATTCGTATTCGACGAATGTGTTAGATTGCTTATGTACAGGGGGGCCGCTAAAGAAACGTCATGTATCTGCATTTATGAATGTGGCTTGTGAAGTTAACAATATTGCTCAAATCCACTGCTTAATTTTATGACACTCATATGGTCTCCTCTTAATACCGTAGAGGAATGCCTGGTTTTCCGTACACGGAAAATATACAGCTTGTAGTTTTGAAACCCTGAATGCAAGTGTAACAGCAGGTCGGGTTCAAAATTACTTGGGAATTAGAAAAGTTTTTTTGAAACCGAATTATACTCTTCTTTCGAGTATGAAATTGGAAAAAGACGTAATTTTCTACCAAATAAGTAAAAGAATGAATAGTTTTATGCATGCTTCCCATGAAATATAATTAAATTTTCAGGGGCATCGAAAATCAATGAGAAAATCGCATGCTACTTATGTAGTCATTTTTTGCAGAGTATAGATCTTGCATGCAGCCGAAAATAAGTTTTTTCGAAAGCTGACACCCTGAGGTGACTGGATCATTATAGATTTATGCTGCATCATGATTAGTTTTACAACGCTACTTAATTGATCTTTTCGAAACGAGAACGCATTTCGAAATTTCGGGTGACATTTCATGAGTTAGCACATCTACTGTAAGGCGGATTTGGTAGAGGAGGTTGCGACCGATTCACTTGAGGCGATCCCGCAAATCAGGAGCCCAGTTGCCGCAACTACACCAGATCCGGATAAAGCAAATACGTCGCAAAAACCGGAAGACAGCTCCGAATGCGAATGGTCGAACACGCTGCAGCGGTGCGGAAAAATGACCTCAGCTCTCAAGTTGCGGCTCATTCTAAGGGTGCCGACCACACATTCAAGTTCGATGTGGCCGAAATTCTCTTGAGGAGTGATAATCGCTTGAACCGGGAGCTGCTTGGGTCACGGTTTACTGTGCCCCACTCCATTAACAGGTTCTATGACGTTCCCCTTCCATACTCGGTGCTGAGAGTTCGCCTAGGCAGAGTAATTAGCCACGCTGGAAACGCACAGGTAACCACTGTTCCCAAAGCCTGTGTTGGTGCGTCAGATGGTTGAGCAATCATCACACCAACATTTAATGCACAGGATGAGATTGCATCGGCCATCAAACAGTCATCACATCACGTGCAACGATCCCTGAGGAAGGCGGGAGCCGTGAAGATTCATAAGTATGCGGTAGTAAGGCGACTGCATCCTATCAATACTGCAACCCTTGCGCATGAACCACTCGTATCTGCTTTTGTCTCTGATGATGGGTTCCAGCAGGAATCCGAAACGTCAAGCTAATAAAGCTCTTGTCCCAGCGATCGTGGCTCCTTCTTCAAGACTGCTTCCTGAGACTCGTCTTTTCGCTTGTATTGGCAGAGGAGGTTGCGACCGATTCGACCGATTCGCCTGAGGCGGTCCAGCAAATCAGGAGCCCAGTTGCCAGTACTGTCTGGTGTAGAGGTCAGACCCATTGTTTGGAGAGCAAAATACACCCTAATCTCAGTATCGAGCTTCTGCGATTATCGGGGAACTTGGACAGACGGTAGAAATAAACGGGATTCAAGTAGCAAGCTTCAACAGACGTAGAACGGACACAGAAATTACGGATGCTTGCTACATATTAGGCACAATCAGCCATGTAAAAGAGTTAGCCATCCCTCGGTTTGGCAGGGCTCCCATCATTTTCCGGACGTGAAAGACCGGTCTACGATTAACAACGATCAGAACCAGCTCGACGGTTGAAAATTGCACATCCATTGATCTTCTCCGCATGTTCCGATATCTGAACTTGCCACTAGCGCAAGCATTCAAAAGTAGGACATATGGCGATAGGGCTGACGGGGTACTAATGTCACTGAGCCTTTTTACGTCTGAGTCCGGTAAAATGTACAGAAGCCAGGACTGCAAAAGCCGGATTATGGACCGCCGACGGCTAGTATCGAACTAATATATTTCCGCCGAATTCTGCAGAAGCATTTGCCTGAAAGTTAGGACGACCGGAGAGACGAAGTCAGTAAAATTAACGAGAAGGAGATGAATGTGACGGATCGCGCTCTGTTATGCAACACGGTTGAGCAGTACTTTCCTTCTACAGTAATGTAGAATTGACAGAATTGCAGGAAAATATAGCAGGTAGGCTAATTTATGACATGTCAACAGAAATTCCGAAATGCGCTGCCGTTTCGAAAAGATTAATTAAGTAGGCTAGTAAAGCCAATCCTTGTGCAGCATAATTCTATAATAATTCAGCTACCCCAGGACGCCGGATTCCGAAAATACGTCTTTCTGTCTGCATAAAAAATTCATACTCCGTAAAAATGACTACTTGCGTAACATGAATTTTTTCATTGACTTTCGATGCCCTTAAAGATTGAAATATATTTCATGGAAACCATGCACAGAATCATCCATTCTTCTGCTTAATCAGTAGAAAATTACGTTTTCTTCCAATTGTACACTCGAAGGAAGAGCATAAATTGGTTTCATATAAGTCACCCAATTCCAGAATAATTTTGAAGCCGACCTGCCGTTAAATTTGCATTCGAGGTTACCAAACTACATGTCGTATAATTTCCGTGTACGGAAAACCATACATTTATCTATCGTATTAAGAGGCTACCATGTGGGCTTTATAAAATTAAGCAGTGGATTTGTAAGCCACATTGGTAAATGTTGAGACATGGCGTTTTATGAAGAACCATTTCACTATATCAAAAAATCGCACAATTAAAAACCTTTTTACAACCAAATTATACCCTTCCTCCGAGTGTACAATTGAAAGAAGACGTAATTTTCTACTGAATAAGCAAAAGGATGAGTATTTTTGTGCGTGTTTCCATGAAATATAATTGAATTTTTACGGCATCGAAAATCAAGGAAAAATGCATGCTACTTCAGTAGTCATTTTTACAGAGTGTAGTATCTTTTGCAGCCGAAACGAAAGCGCAGTTCGGAATTTCGGTTGACACTTCATGAGTTAGCCCACCTATTGTATAGCAGTCTGATAACTGGCATCGTGTTTACCTTTCAAGCATTTCTCAAGTTCGGGGAGATGGAATAAAATTAGTAAGCCTGGTTCTCTAGACATAAGACAATAGTTTATATACCGCCTAATGTGACCTCTACACGGCCCTCCTGCTCCGTAGAATCCTTTGATGTACAATGGGGCGAGCTGCGAAAATACCAAGAGATGCTAGTGTCAGGGACCTAAAAGTATTTCAGGTGACATAGAGACATGGTCGGGGGATCAGACTGAAATAACACCTCCCTACTGTAACTTTGGCAACGATAGGGTGTTGGACCCCCAATTAGCTGACCTCCAAAAATATACCCTAGAATTCAGTGTGACTATAAACATCGTTTAATGTTCACCGTTTCCATTGTTTTAAACTTCCTCCCTTACTGACTAAATGTAAACTTACCAGCGGACCCTTGTTCTAAATCCGTTATTGTTTTAAAAATCGCTTTTGTTCATTTACTAGCTATCGCGTTCAGCTTCTTTGCCAGATGACAACGAACGATACGACACTCAGCGGAATTTCGGTTAACGTTTCATGAGTTAGCCCATCAACTGTATAGGCGTCTAAAAATGGCATGCTGCTTAGCTTTCAAGTATTTCTCTCAAGTTCTGGGAAGTGGGGTAAAACTAGTGAGCCTGGCTCTCTAGACGTAAGACAATAGTTTAGTGTGACCTCTACGACCCTCCTGCTCTTTGGGATCCTTTGCTGTACAATAGGGTGAGCTGCGAAAATACCAAGACATGCTAGTGTCAGGGTCTTGAAAGGCTGTCACCTGACGTGGAGACGTGGTCGGAGGGTTAGACTGAAGCGACATCTCCTTACTGTAACTTTGGCAACGACAGGGTGCAGATCCCAGAAGTAGATGGGAATTACAAAAATATACCCTAGAATTCGGGGTGACTGTAGACATCACTTATTATTCACCGTTACAATTGTTGCAAACTTCCCTCCCTTACTGACTAAACTTACCATCGGCGCTTTATTCCACGTCTTTATTTTTTAAAAATCGCTTTTTGTTCATTTACTAGCTATCGCGCTCAAATTCTTTGCCAGATGAGAGCGCACAATAAGAATTTTAGTGGAAATTTATCTATTTTCTGTGTCTTCTTGATCTCCGTCTTGTGTGTAGTTGCACCGGTTAAAACCCTCCACCCCCATTCAACGTATTATGCGGTCCACAGGCTAGGTACTTGTGGGTCCTACACCCTATCGTTCTCGGGACTTTTAAGGCGCTGTCGTCTGCGTGAGATCGAAAACCTCTGCAATGGAGTCTGGTAGGTGTGGATTTAAGGGTCAGGTTTTATGAGAAATGTGCGGGCACCTGTTGTTGAACGGTGTAAGCCATTGCACGCACTTTCGTCTTTATCTTGTCCTGGCGTTCTAACGCAGCCGGGGTCAAGAGAGTGAACTGAAATTTATTCAGCCCAAGTCTGTCCCATTATAAAGGAATTTGCGTCTAAGCCTGCTCCGCGCGAAACGGCAGTGGTGCCAGTCCCTCGACGTGGACACTTTTCGATGCTTTTATAGATCAAAACCGTTCCTCTTCGAACTGTGATTCATAATTTCCACTGAGTGGACGGATTTTCCACGAGCCTCTTTCTTTTCTACATTTCATGGTTGGAAACGGCTAGCTTATGAAAGTGTATGAGACGCTGTTATGACCATTTGTGCGGCAGATGTAGGTTTGGTAGAGGGCGCTCACTGATCGTTTCTATGGAACTCACTCGTCCCATTGTGTCTTACGGGGTTTCTCTCGAGCCCAACTGGCAGCCGCACAGCGGTGCATGGTATAGGCAGTATGTCATTACGGAAAAGACAAGGTAGACTCCCTTGTCTTTGTCGGTAATGACATACATGTAGGTTTGTTTGAATTTTCCTTACAGAGAATTATTACCATGTATTTTGTGCACCTTAAGAACAGGCGCGAATACAGTTTTACTTCCAGATGGTTCAACAACTCAGACAGCGGACTCTTGCATGGAAGATAAAATGAAGTCGACACTGCAAAGTGTGCTCCCACAGCACTTCGGCGCATTCCTCACCATAGTAAATCTGAGGTGCTTTAAAAGTATCCTTACGCCCTAAATTTCCTCCCTTAGAAGGCCACAAACTGACGGAATCAGTCGGTGCACCTATCAGACAGTCAGACCGCAATGTCTGCTCCTTGATGTGGCCCATATAGTACTTCCACATAGAGGGTATCCGGATCGCCCTTTGTCTCCTCGAAAACCTCCTCGATCGCGAGTAGACCGACCGTTTAGCTTTGTCAACCCATGCGTCTGATCCCGCCTCCGGTCTCCTTGCTTATCTTTAGCCAACGGACCCAAGTGGGTAATTGAGGAGATAGTGCGGTAGATTCTGCACATAGCTGCCACCGTTGTAAGCGATTCACAGGATAGTTATCACTCTGCCCCCGTCATGCCCTAGGATACACTTTGGACGTCTTCGTCTGTGACGGTCGAACTGCAAATGATGCTTTTTGAATCCCTATTGGTTGATTTTATAGGCTCCTCAATTTGAAAGAGCATTAAAATTTTAAAAGCCATCTCATGAAAGCCAGCACATCCACAAGAAAAACCTATTCTCGTCATTATCGCGAAGTGCTTTCCAACTCAACACTTATTCCACGAATCTGGGTTCCAGAAGTAAGTTAAACCTCCACTGAAATCTTGCAAAGTCCCGGAAGGTCGCATTATCTGATGAAAGAAGGTTTCTGTTAGGGAGGGTTTCCTAGTCTTTTTGGATACACGTGGTAAAGCACCTAGTCTCGGGGTCAGCAAAGGCTTGCAGGTTTTGATTCATGGATTTTAGAGTTTAATGTAGACCCATGTTTTTGTGTCGAAAAGAAAGGACACTTTATTCCGAAACATACCTGGCTCGCATTTAGAAATATCCCTAACAAATGAAACCCAGGTGAGCTTCAGATATATGCGGGGCACGTTAGTTTTTAAAAAAACGTGATGTTCATCTCCTCCTTATACAAAGTGAGCTAACTTATCGAGCACGTCATACAAAGGTTCCACTAATGTATTCAAACAACATCAGACGTATGTCTATGAGAGAAACCACCAAACTGGGGGATAGCTGCGTTTACTTTAACATCCTTCGTTCTGCGAAATTGGCCTTCGCGCCGCAATGACTCGCTCTGATGAAGGTAACCATCAAGGGTATGATTACCAAGTCAGTAAGGTCTGTTTGGTATCGGTTGAGCGACAACTTCCTGCATGGCACGCGAGATGCCGAGGAGAGATGCTTGGTCATCCGATGCGCGTAATCTCGTCTTCCCATCGGCCAGACTTAATCTTGCCACTGATGCAAGGAGGGGGAGGGCGACCAAGGGTAGCTACTACATAATCTAATTAACGCTCTAGTTCCCACCATTCATCTCCACCCCCAGCCTCGGATACTGGTGATCTTCGTTCAGTTCCATGGGAGGACTATATGTAGTTTTTTCAGACCGGGGCGAAAAGAAACTGCCGGGAAAGGCATCTTTTTTAAGAAACCGCCTTTCATGAAGACGGTTCAAAGCATTTATATATTTCTGAAATAAAGTCATTTGCTTTATTTATGCATCGTTTTATGCGAATGGCCTGCCTTCGACGTCCCACAGTGCCCCAGGACGCTTGGTATGCTTCCTAATTGCAAACCACTCTGTGGCAGGGAATGTCTTGAAAGTTTGAAATAGTCAAACACGCATTGAACCATTGGATATTTTTAGCACTATCCCAACAAGTCCACATATATGGACTTTGTTTACCGAAAGGTCCTCAATGGTCGGAACAGTTTCTCCATTAAATATTATGGAAGTGCATTAGTCGTACAGCATGAAAGCAGGTTCTGGCATAGAAAGAAGGGCTAGATCGCATTTGGTAGCCAAATCCCGTATTACAGGTGGCGGGGGGTTGTTTACTGGGGTTAGTTTGTGTGGGCCCCTTTATCACATCTAACCCATTTGGCTCCCGTTTTACATTTGAGGTTAGGATTAGGGTACCGGTTAATGGTTCCCGATTTTCGGGTTAGGGTTATGGCTTTAAGCTTAGGTTTCCGGGTTACAGTTAGGGTTAGAGCGTACGATTAGGTTTCAGTATTACGGTTAGGTTTTCAGTTACGGCTAGGTCTAAGGTCTACGGTTACGTTTACGAATTTGGTTAGGGCTAGGGTTACCGTTAGGGTTAACGGCTATCGTTTAAGATTGAGCTTACTGTTAGTGTTAAGTTTAAGGTTAGGATTAAGGTTAAGGTCGCAGTCCGCTTCCCCATTCCTAGCTACCAACTGCGATCTAGCCGAAGGAAGAATCGACGACCTCCAAATAATTGTCGGACGTCCAACCTGGTGGACCAGCTCGTTCGCGGTAGTCGACTGTTTATATAACAGATCTTTCCCCACTACAACTAGAAAGATGAGCCTACTTCCTTGGTTTGGTTGCAATGGAGAATCCCTTGTCACAAGGAAAGCATGCATGCATGTTACTGTGTGGAACAGTAGCTGACCGGGTCATCTTCTTATTTCGCTAGGCCGTAGAAACAAAAGTTAATTTTGTTCACTGCGTAACGTACAGGTGGAAGATGAGGAGGAATGGGAAGAAGAGTAGGAGGAGGAGGAGGAGGAGGAGGAGGAGGAGGAGGAGGAAGAGGAGGAGGAGGAAGAGGAGTAGGAGGAGGAGGAGGAGAAGGAGAAGATTTGTAAACCTCTTACGCCGCATGTTTGAACGTCCCCTATCCAAGAGCGCGCATGGGAATGCACAAACCCCCTTTCACAATAAGCACTAGCTGAGATATACCGAACTGCTTAGATTCCGGTAGCCCGAATCGGCTAAGCACACGTTCGATCCAAAATCCTCTGACTTCTGTACAGAAGGCCGCCTGTCACCAGAGGGTTAAACTGAGTCCTTGCCAGGTAAAACCCTGACGAAAAGACACATCTTGATTAGACATCTGATTTTTGAGCAAGATTCCCTCAGGTGGTAAGAAGGATTCCCAAAGGAGAGCGATCGTTTGGCAGTGTTTGAAATGGTTGTTTATCTACAAATGCGATCGATTTATTCAGTGGAGCTTCAGGTGTCGGATGTTTTCCAACGGATTAGGGAGTCCAGCAAACACCAAAACGTTTTTAACATTACCTTCACACTGCCGATATAGAGGGAAGTTTGAGTTTCATGAAGGCATTGAGAAAAAGGAGATACGAATGTTAGGCCCTCTATCTGATAGTTATTTCGAGCAACTTCACCATCAAAAATCGTGAAAGTTGACTAGAACTGAAGAGGGGCCTCTAACATTAGAGAGGACTGGAGACAAGTCAAAGAAAGAACAGTCATGTGTGAAAGATGACAGTGCGCCTGCAGTTTCCACCAGGACACAACCGACCTTTGCAGGGCGGAAACTTGCAGCGGAAGACGCTGTTTGACATTGGCTTGTAGATGAAAATGTCATCCTGCCCCAGTCAGGGCTGTTTCGTTAGACTTGATTCACCGCCGCAAGGCTGCAGAGTGATCCCCTCTCTCTCTCTGCCCCGCAGAGGGTAGTGGAAATTGAAAAAAAAAACACAATCTGTTTGCATGAGAGCGATAAAAGTGCAAAGTGGTTCACTTATGTTAAAACTGGCGCTACAGTGCAGTTGGACTTCTAATGGACCTCGTGCTTCGTCCCCGTCGTGTACATAGATGAAGAAGGGAACGCATGTGCAGTAATTGTAGTGCGCAGGCGGTACAAATAATGATTACTTCACTAAACTGGTTCTCATTTCCACTTCCCCAAATGCAGTCTTGACATTGGGTTACGGTGGGTCTGGTAAGAGGAAGTAAGACAGACTTTGCGCATTTTAATCACGCAGTTATTCATGCATTCGACCAACGCCCTGTAGTATTTGCACATCCGATACCCAAAACACACACTGCTGCTGTGTCAGACAGATAGACTAATCGAACACTAGTAATTGCACCCAGTTAAGTTTCGGTCAACTTGACTCGTTTCTTCCATCGGCGCATGGCGCTAGATCGAAGAGAGGATAGGACCAGTCCTCGGACGGTCCTTCTTCACTAATTATAGGTCTTATGTACTTTCAAAGTTACACCGGTATCTTTAAAGTCGTGGTCAAGTTGCTGGATTTCCTTTTAGTACACAGCCTTGTGTGCGTGTGAGATGCGACTGACTGAGCATTGGCTGGCGTGAGTCAAGGGGTTAGTGTGCTTGCGGCTAGAATAGAGGCGTCTTTTTGACCTCTGACCCTCGTCGGAGCATAGTGCGCTTGGAGAGATGGAGTGAGGTCTGTGTGACGCAAAATCCAGTCATCTCCAACATAAAATTCTCACGATGTTAATACCAGAAAATATTTTATCATGCAATTTTCCATGCGAATCGAGCTAAGTTTGGTCGTTTTCTTTCTAAACATAAATTTGTGGGCTACAGCTCAACTAGGCCGTCTAGATGGATACCTAAACAGTCTCTGAATCTCAAGTGACAAGTGCATAGAGGCAATATCCAGGGAAACATACGTTCATTGCCTCCACAGAACTGATCGCGACTGTCAGAAATCTCAAGAGAGACCGAAACGCCCCTGCACCCCGTCCAACCAGAGCAACTGCGTCCACACTAGCAACCTGAAATGACCGTTCTCATTCCAACTGCTCAACGGCCCACCAACCAGCGAAAATGCGGTTATTGTTGTTGGAAGTTTGTTTGAAACGAAGAGGAGATCTCAGTCCTTATCGAAACCCCCTTTGCACAACAAAGTCAACAAGTGGAAACAAGGCACACCTCCCTCCTGAATTCCTCATCTGTTACTGACATCCTCGTCAGGAAGCTGCCTTTTCACCTGCACGGAAGCAACGACTGCCTTGCCACAACTAGACTTTCCTTTTGCAGCTGGTCTATCTCACAAAATCTTGATCGAAATCTTGAAGAGTAATTTAGATTTGAGAGGATTGCTAAAGTGGCTTTGTAATATTAGTTATCATGCAGCATCTTCGCCAAATGTTTAAACAACGCCAGGATATCGGTTCATGAAAGGGCTTTTCTTCCCGCCAACCGCAAAACCACACTCGGTTCAAGGTGATTACTTAAATAGTATGAACCTTCCCACTGATTTTTTTATGTTG
This sequence comes from Spirometra erinaceieuropaei, assembly GCA_902702965.1. NCBI lineage: Eukaryota > Metazoa > Platyhelminthes > Cestoda > Diphyllobothriidea > Diphyllobothriidae > Spirometra > Spirometra erinaceieuropaei. Next base: position 1,106,979 of record CACRXP010000144.1, read on the forward strand.
CTATGAATTCAGATATATTTTAGGGAACATGTATGAAGAAAATAAATTTTATTCGACTCCTTTTGTGAGAAATTACGTTTTCTTCAAAGTCCGTATTCAAAGAAACGATAATTTCCTGTGTTAAAATTTTGATATTATGAGGTTACTATGACCGTGAAAAATCCACTCAAATGGCATCAAATCTGCCCTTCATTAATGATGATTATGAAGTATGCGACGAGGTCCACATCCATTTCAAAGCCGTGCGAGACTTATATTAAGTCCTCTTAATTGTGGGAAGAAATGTGTCATTTTCCTTACGCAACATGTGGCTTGGAAACTCTAAGCAGGTTGCAAAACGTCCGAGGATTGGGAACGTTTTTTAAAACTTAAAGATACCGTACCTTCGAGGACAACATATTATAAGGACGTAGATTGGTACCAAATGAGTACGAAAAAGAATATATGGCAACGATAGGGTAAAAAACCGCCCTAAGTGTTGGTAAACTGTGGATCGCGTCATGTGGGATTTTATCTTAACATTCATTTGCAGGCCGTTGTAGACGCTATACTGCCAAGATCAATTGCTTCGAACACCTGTGCAGAAACCGGACCTGCGCATAAGTAGGACCTCTTGAAGGGCAAACGTTTCCCATCGTCGGGCCGAACGGAGCACGCCGCGCCAAACAAATTGCCGATACAAGCGGAGATGCAAGTTCCAGGAGCCAGTTGGTAAGAAGAAGAGACGATCGCTG
>CACRXP010000144.1:1112589-1156367 GCA_902702965.1 Spirometra erinaceieuropaei
TGGTGTTTAGTCTTCGCAACACGTTCTCGAATACGTTTTCATGTAAGGTTACAACCCACTGATATTTAAGGTACGAAATTGCTGCTTCGAATTGGCGAAGGACCCGCAGCACCTGCTGCAGTTGCACTCGAGTTCCCTGTCAGTCTCATTCGGTAACTTCAGCTTAAAGCCAAGAGTCTCCGGTGCGGTGCCACGATCACTGGAGAGGGGTCGAAGGGCTACGTGCTCGGAAACCATTGCCAGTCTATGTGTGAATTTCTTCCAGCTTCTGGTAAGAATAAGCGTGCATTCTGAACTGATATAATGGAGCAGAACTCGATAGAATGTGGGACCCCCAATTAGATGACAACTCTAAAAATATACCATGGAATTCAGTGTGAGTGCAAACATCACTTATTATTCATTATTCCCATTTTTTCAAGTTTCTCTCCCTTACTGACTAAATGTAAACCTACTATCGCGATCTATTCGATGTCCGTTATTTTTTGAAAATCGCTTTTTGTTCATTTGCAAGCTATCGCGCCCACCTTCTTTGCCAGGTGACAGCGTACGATAAGGTCTTCAACGGAAATTTATCTATTTTCTGTGTCTTCTTGCTCTCTGTCCTGTGTGTGTGGCCCCACCTGTAAAACCGCCTCTACCACCATCCAACGTATGACACGGTCGACAGGCCAGCTCAGGTTAGTTGTGGGTCCTACACCCTATCGTTGCCGAATAGTGTCCCCACACGACCTATTCCCCACTGAATGCCCGAGGCCACAATAGGGGCGAATGAGTTCTCACATGTGTAAAAATTGGTTAGATTTGGTGATGTAGCCACAGCTGAGGTAAACAAATCACAGCCACGTGCAATATGGGGCCGGTAGTAATAGGAGTTTTCACAGGTGGGACCGCGGAACGCACAGGCGACGAGGTCAGGTAGTTCCATGCAAAAGAAAAGCTATTGGGAATGCGAAGTTTTGCTTGGAGTGGTTTAGAAGTAGTTACCCTAACCCTAGTCCCAATACCAAGACTGTTGTATACATCAGGTGAGGCTACATAACCACATTTTACCTTAGAATGTCATAAAGACCACACGAAATAGGAGCCATTTCAGCCTGACTCCAAACCACATGAGGCATCCAGTTAGCCCCTTTAGTTGACAACCTTACACGCCCCGACTTAGCGCGTCGTGCTCAACACAATCGCGTGCGAAGAGTGTGCTGATCCGTCGGCTTCACACACCCTCTCTCCTTCTCTCTCTCCTTCATTGCTCGATCGATCTTCCTTGCCTGTCAGCCACCCAGTGATGAGACTGGGCACAGAAGCTGGAATTGGACGAAAGCCCACGTCTAGGACGTGTGTGCGTCAGTGGTCATGGGCTCACACGGATTCAGCAAAGTTAGTTAAACCCCCTGTCATGAGCCCTTCTGACCGCCTTTGTGGCATCCAGCACATCTACAGAGCAGCGCGTTCTCGTCCTCGGCTTGATGTGGTCTGACACTGGTTAACGGGGGAGGGGAGGATGGAGAAAGAGAAAGTGAGGCCGACGCTTTGTGCAATGTCCGTACGATAGTGAAGTTAATGTGCATGCGACCCTTCCCCGCCTAGGCGTGGCCTAGAGGGCTGATGCCTACTTTGATAATCCGATCCTGCGGCATGAGGTTCGGCTTACCATGACACCTTCATTACGGCAACTTGCGCGGTTTTCTGGTGGAAAAATCTGCTTCGTATGGAATGCGGCACGAAGTGTATGTAGTAGGCAGGAGCCTCAAGTCAGGCGTGCATGCCAACTCTGATCGTCTTGACGTCGTCTTGCCATTGGGAGACAGCGGGCATGGGAAACGAGAGTAAGGCAGATGCGACACAAATCACCGCTGTTTCCGCAAAAAATTGGTGATCCTGGTGGTCCAAGCTGACTACCTGTAGACGCTGTGTTTCAGGAGATCAAATACTTCATGACAAGCCGAGAACATAAAGGGAAACAAAGAGCGGCGCGCTTCCATTCGCAATGACGACCTTGATTTATTCATTAAATGTCAGGCCCTGATCCTTTTCGAAGCCAATGAAAGTTTTTCCACATCAGAAGGCGGCCATGACTGCGTACACGTAAACTTGATCGGCCGCAATGTCTTACCTAAACTTCCTACATCTTTTCACCGCCAGTAATGTAGACACATGTTCAAGCTGCCTCAATCCAGACCGCGCATACATATCACGCATGGGCCTGTTCGGTCATGTGCGATTTTGCCATTTTGTGACTGGAGGGCCAATACAAGAAGCCTCTACCTACACTCCACCCGCTCGCCTAATCTGTCCACGGACACTCAGAAACCGCATGGGTTTATTTGGTTATATCTCCATACATGATTAAATTTGGTTGGACGGCACAGACCACGTCGTAAAGGCACACAAAAAGCACCTAGGCTCCGAATGAGCCTATTCAGTCACAAGGTTACATTATTTTTACCGTCCCCAAAAAAAATTACATCTTGGTCACTCGATAGCTAGGTGGCGCTGATCTACAATGTTTTATGTGAGAACGGAGACATTTCAATTTTGTGGAAACCGCGCTTTTTGGTGAATTTCTGTCAGGTGAAGTGGAGTATCGGCATGTCTTGAACAAAGGCCTTAACGTTGTTGTCGTGCTCGGAAAGGACATCAGTGTATGTGGGCACGACGAAAGAAAGAGGTCTATCTAACTCACATGCGGCATCTAATTTTCGCATTGTATATAATTAAATGTGCCTTGTAAATAGAACTTCCGGTTAACAGTAGTAACTTGGAGGCCTGTTAGGCGACTGACTTCGCTATTAGAGTCAGGAGGAAATTCTCCACCTTCAGTGACTCCTTCGTGGCACCGTCGCCCCCATATAAGATTAAAGGTCTCGCCTCCGAGAATGAAGCCAGACGCGTGCGGAGTTATAACCAGGTCGTGCGTGGCACGCGTAGACGAACTGTCTTTCTTTGTCATACTCTGAGCTCAAACCCATCTCCAGTTGTTGCGGCCTTGTCTGGCTGTCCGAACTCATTTTGTGTGGTTAGAGGGAAAAAAGCTGTCTCAAAAGACCGCTTCACTATCAGCAAACTCCTACTGAAGTCACTAGTAAGCACACCACGTGAGGCAGTGAGGACATTATAGTCCACGATGACCAAACAAGCGAGAAAATAAAGCTACCAACTTTCCAATTTGGTTACTGTTTGACTGCATGACTGGTTGGCATCTTGATCCAACAACTACACCTTCCAGCTCAGATGCAGGCTTTCCGAAATTTCTTAATCTATTACCCATTGACCTAACGAGTATGACAGTAAGAGACATTAAAGTTTTTTCTAACAAACGCCTCCCCAGACACACAGATGGCAGCGCATTCTCCATTTGACATCATTTCATTCTCAGATCTGCATGACTTCAAACCCAGACCGAGCACTGATTAGGGCTCAGCTGAGGCCGGAGGCAGTTAGGTTACTGACCAAGGTTGAAAAAAGAAGGAGTTCACTTGGTCTGTGTTCCACATTTTGACACAGACCTAGTACGGACGAGTAGGGCGGTGTGGCGCGGAAACAAAGTAGAAATGACTTGGAGACCCGGAGCAACCGTGAGAAAGGTATCTATGGCAGGTAACGCGAGAGTCGAACCTGAGATTGTGACCAGAGTTCGGTTGGTCTCACGTCAAACAGCCAATCAGTCAAACCACTATCTGACGTGCCCGGGGAGCAGTTATCGAAATTATCAAAAGGCGTGTGAATGGGTGTTCACCGGTGTGACCATTTCTGAGGCAGATGACCCTGATATCGCTGATCCTGTTCATGTCTCCACTAAGAAGAAAGTTGTGTGTTGTCTTGCAGTTAGAACACAACTGTCAACGCAATTTCCTTCGTGAGCTCTAAATCTTCGTCAGTAGGCTCCTAAGTTTAACACCCACACTAAAGGGTTTGAGTCACAATGAGTTGCATTTCGAGAGCCAAAATCCCACCCGACTGACCAAAAGCCCATGCCTAGGAAAACTAGCCAGATTTTACTGAAAGGCCTATGAACCCGAGGCATATTTCAATTGGAAGAATCACGAACTCTGATCACGGGGGAGAGGTGTTTATCCGACAACGGCAGTGACTTTGTATGGGAGGCCATACTCAAATATAGGCAAAGCAACACTAAACTGGAGTATTTAGGGTCTCTTTAAGACGATCAACAGCACCAGTAGGCTGTCTGGGACTCAGTATGCAGGCGTCAGATTCAGGTGTGGAGTTATTTGGGTGCTGGCGCTGAGACCGTCAAGCCTTTAAATGCTCCTTAATATCATGCTGGAGACTCAGAAACTTATCGTTCTGTCTAGGAAATCAAACTGATGATCCGTGCTTAAAGCGTTGCAGCCACCGTAGATAGCTGATCAATTTTGCAACGAAAGTCATCTTCCAATTTGGCCCGCCCCCATCCAATTCGATATTTCGGTCAATCCAAGAATGCACATCAGACTTTAATTGACTATGCGTGGTTGTCCTCTGTGCAGTGAAAAGGCTTACCCCTAAACTTGTGGTAATAAGCTCCGTCGTCCTTGAAACCATTTTGGCGTGCATGGGGGGAGGGGAGAATGCTCGTATTTCATGATAAGCAAACGCTTCAACCAATGGGCGAATAAAAGGCTCCCTCTAGGTGAAGACGGAGAAGGAGAAAGAGCGAGAAAGAGAGGGAGAGAGAGAAAGAGAGAAGGGGCTGCTCAATTTCAAAAGCACTCCGACGGAAAATACCTCCGTTATTGAGGACAATAGCACCAAGACCCCGGATCAGGTGAATAAACAGTTCATCCTAGCAAAACTTCCGCTTCCTGACTGCGTTGGTTCACGAAGTGATTCAGCAGTTTACGGCGAATTTTGGTCTTAGCGGTCTAAGTTGGCTGTCACTCAGTTATGTTTCCCGGTTTCAGCGACCCTCAATTAACTGCGTGAATCCTTTCATTGATATGTTTTTCATTTCTGTCGGAAATTATTGCGTGAAGATTGGGTTGTAATCCCCGGAACCGGCTTTTCCCGTTCATCCAGATAGTTGGTGCGTCGCCATCTACTCTATGTACCGCCTTAATCAAAAAATCATGCGAATTCAATGTCTGCAAGTCAACCGTCGGAAGCAGACGTTTTGATTGACTTGACCGCAAAAATTTATCCTTATACAGGGTAACTAGACGGCTCTGATTGTACATACAGAATGGGTTACATTGTGGAGGAATTTCGTTTTACTCATCATAATTACTATGCACTCTGCAGAATCAGCATCAAATCATTAACACAAAATCCACCTTCATAGATTTCGCTTCAGAAATGCGCTTTGAAAATGTTAATCATCGAACCTCCCCTTGTCTCTGCAATTGAGTTTGGAATGCGCAGTAATTACCCCAGTAACGTTGAATACATTGGCAAATATAATTGAGCGTATGCCGTAGTGTCCTATAAAATATTTCAATCGGGTGCTGTTAACACTGGGTAGGCAGCTTCCTAAACGATCGTTAGTTCGGCGCTTTTTTTTACTGTATCCAAACATAATCTGTATGTTTTACTGGTTCATCTTACCGTATTTATAAAAGTAAATGAACAAGCATCGTGAATGTCGTTAGAAGTTGCACGAAATTGCAAAAGCCTTTTGCCCCCATGCATAGGATTTTTATGTGATCACTGACGCATGCCACAAGCCCAAAATTTATGTAAACTAGGGGAGATGTGCCAGCCCAGGTCTATTAACATTTGCTATGCCATTATGCAGCAAACCGAAGTCATCGCAGCAGTTCTCTGGCACCTGGTTCCCTGCCGGTTGATGAACTTTCATCCCCGCTGGGTATACAGGTCATGAGAATGGCTGCCGTGTCATCTTCGTCTTTCTGGTCCGTTGTTGTGAGGCGCCCTCTCCGCCTCCGGTCTTCTTGACTCTGTCTTGACATCGGCTGCAGGTGGAGAAGGAGGAGAAGGCAGTGCGGTAGATGCTGCGCAAGTCTACACTCACTATGAACTAATTCACGCGCAAGTCACCGTGCCTGCTCCACCTTGCTGTTGAGCACACGGTGGACACCGTCGGCAACAACGGTCGAATGCTTCTGTACAAATCATATTCCAGAGTCAGGCTTGAGCGCGCTGTAGACGACTTTCGAATCGCTGGTCATTTGTCGATCCTACTCGAAAATTTAATTATGGATGAATTAATTATGGATGATATCAACTGGCATCCTCGTTACTAGAGCCGATGTGCTGCAATAAGGCGGAAACACGGTCGGCACAAATTATCTAAGAAGCTCCTTCTTCCGTTTTACCGTCTCCCATCACGACAGATCCTTCTCTTTCTGACCCATTTTTGTTGCTGGTTAAAATCCTGGTCAAGTGTTTGTTATGGACCAGGGGGTGTGATGGTACGCCTAGGAACGGGTCCTTCCGCGTCAGCCACCCACGCAGTTTAACGCCTCCGGTCTTCTTGACTCTGTCTTGACACCGGGTCCAGGTGCGGTAGGACGAGAGGGAGTTCGGTCTACTCTCACTATAAACTAATTCACGCGCAATTCACTGTAACTGCATCGCTTTCCTGTCGAGCACACGGTGGATATCGTGGAGCACGACGGTCGAAATATAAGATGTTTGTTAGCCAAAAGTCGGAAATATTTTTGATTGGCAAACATTTCTCAAGTAAGGTTGTAATATCGATTGTCGTACAGCATAATCCCAGGATATTTGAGTCACGTCGGGATGCCGGTTTTTGAGAGAGTCTCTTTAGGGCCGCTGGCAAAACCTTCATTTTGCAAACAGGGACTACTTATGTAGTATGTAGTTTTCTAATTGACTTCCCATTCCCTTTTAAATGCAAATATTTTTACAGAAAAATTCTCAAAAAATATTTCTTATCGTACTCTTGTGGCAGCAAATTACTCCTTCAAAACGCATACTTGAAGGAAGGGTATTTTTCGTTTTAAAAGTTTCTAATTATGTGATTTTATGAGACCGTGAAATGTCCACTCATGAAGCCCTCAATGATAAAGGGATCCGGGTTCGAATCCTGGGCTACTTACGCATGAGGTTGGATAGGGCTGGCCGATGATGGCTGGAAAGGCAGAAGTGGCCACCGCAGTCACTCTTCTCTTTGCCAGTATTCCCATTCGTTGGGCATCCATTTTTCTCTTCAAGACAATTCAGATATATGATCTCAACTAATGAAATCTTCAAACCATAATTAATAAAAAAAGACTTTCTCGAACGCCGGAACTGTCAACGTTGTAGGAGGCCATGCTGCCGTAAGGAATGAGTTTTATGCAGGTCACGTTGCTTAGTCTGAAAGTAACTCATTGATCACTTTGTTAGATGACTTTGGTGAGGTCGTTGACTCCTAATTCGTGCTGCCAAATTTCGATAGTACCGAAGATCTTGGGCCCGCTGATGATTTTCATAATCCTCCTACCTCTTTTTGTCCTTACCCCCCCCCTCCTGCTTGCTTTTCCTCAAAACGTCCGCATTTGCCATCACAATTGCACTAACTATAGCGTTTACTTCAGCCCTGACCTTAAATCGTTCATCGGTTAGGGTGCTGATGTCTGGTTCTAGCATAAAGCAAAAGAATCGGGCAGCGATTTGCAGATAATATGGTTATGTACCAAACTACCAATATTTTACATCGTCGTGCGATCGACTCTTGGTGATGGTGTAGTCGGCTACACCAGAGAGCTCCACTTTTTCCAATGTCTTGGCGTGTTCCTTCGTGCATGCTTGCAATTGCTACTTGTCTATCTGAAACTACTGATTTGGTGAGACATAAGGCAATCCTGATAGGCACTGTCAGACGTTACGTCATCACTCACGGGATAAGAAGATTTCTTGGACGACCTGCCTTTAGGAAAACAGTCAAACATCTGTTATCCCGTTGGTGAAGTGGGTCTAGAGACTATTGACGAAGTAGAGGATGGTTCAGATTGCGGAGTGTTACAACCCAAGTTATCCGATCGTTGTCAAATAGGCAAGGGAAGTGCTTGAGTGTTGGCACCATTTAAAACGCCGTAAAATCCTACGCTGGGATGTCACATAACTATGTTGAAGCAGGTGACACAATTGCTGGGACAAGAGCTTTATTAGCCTGACGTTTCGGATTCCTTGATGGGTTCGAGTAACAATTCGAAACGTCGGGCTAATAAAGCTCTTGTCCCAGCGATCGTGTCTACTTCTTCAAGACTACTTCCTGGGACTCGTCTCTTCTATTGGCAACATAACTATGTAACTATTTGGGCGTTCTTTTATGCTTTTAGAAGTCCACAACCTGCCGAACGAGCACTAGGTCTCTTCCCTTAGCCTTCATTCGGCGTAACTAAGTCGGATTCCAGAAGATGCACCCGGGCGTACCGATATGGCCCTGCGCCAAATTTCAAAAATATACCTATGCCCGTGCCACAGCCTTCAACTTATCTCTAGTACTAACCCTCGACACAACACGACCTTTCGACCGTCGATTCCGACGGCGTCCACCGGGTGCCCAGTAGTAGGGTGGGTGTAGGGACGACGACTTGCGCGTGGATTAGTTTATTGTGGTAGTGACCTTTTGCGGCTTCTACCGCAATCTCTCCTCCTCCTCAACACCCCCCCCTTCCACCTGAGTACGGTGTCATGACAGAATCAAGACGACCGGAGGCGGTAGGGGGTGCAGATGACTGGCGCCACGAAAAGCCACACTCAAACAAGCGCCACCACAACGGTTCATATCTCACTGAGTGGGGGTGTCGTTGCAGTCTGACTCTCAGTTCACCCAGTCAACTATTCATCCCAGAAACACAAAAATGAGCTGTCTGTGTGGTCTGAGTTGAAAGGTCGGTTGCAGACCTTCAAGCCACGACTTTTAACGCATCATGATATAGACAAGGTGGTGCCGACAAAGACAAGGGAGACCGGAATGGCCATTTCTGGCTTATTAGTCGTCATGAGCCACTCATACCCAACCTCAAGTGTGGACCCCTTGAGATTCGATCCCGGGATCTTCGGTCATGGAGTTTGATACACTACCACTGAGCCACGGACCCGTTGTCCTGTCGGTTGTGATCGCGAATATCAATTATGACATCAATTATGAATAGCAATTATGCACCACGCCAACTACGTCTGCTACTAGCCGCTGTGCGACTGCCTACGATGGTTTTAATGTGAGCGCCAAGGCACAACGAAACGAACATATTCCGTAACCTAATCGGTGAGCGCGCACCCTGATATATTCAAGCACGCCAGGTTGTTTATAATGAGGAGTATGCACCGAGTAGTCAAAGTCGCTCACTCTACCCTATCCAATGCTCTAGTCGACCGCCTGAACCGGTCAATAAACTAACGCAGAGATTGCGTGAGAACGGATTGTCTGCACGTGACACACAAACAAGCAGAGCCCCCACGAGCACACGTCATGATTTCACACACAAGGGGACAGACACAGAGACTGAAAGGTCTGCAAGCTCCGCGCGAGACGGTCTCCGTGGAGACCCGCTGATGCCAACTGCGAGATGCCCTCAATTCTATCGCCCTGGATGCCCTAGGACGCGCGCGTCGTCTTCACCAGTACTGGTTTGACGACAACGACGCAGATATCAACAACCTGCTCGCCGATAAGAACCGACTGCACGAAGCCCACCTTGACCATAGGACCAACGTAAACAAAGTGGACCACAACAGATGACGCCGCCTCGTAGAGTAACGACTGTGGGAAATGTAGGACGTCCAGATGACTCGAAGGGTCGGGAAGATCCCAGGATATGCAGACTGAAATTGTACAAAGAACGTCTTCGCGTAAATCAAGACAGTCTACACCCCCAATACGGACCCACTGAGTTGGGCGCTAACTCTCCAGTAGGAAAACACCGGAACCTGACGCGATCTCGGCCGAAGTCTAAAAGTACGACGGCCCCCAAATGATGGACAAACTTACAGCGCTCTCCAAGGAGATTTGGCCCCATGGACAAGTTCATCAGGACTTCAAAAATGCAGATATCGTCTACAAATTGGAAGGGGACCGGCAACTCTCTGATAATCGCAAAGGAATCTCGATGTTAAACATCGCCAGAAAGATCTGCGCTCGCATTGTTCTTCACCGCCCCAAAGGCTCTCAAGTATACTGACTTCTCCTGAATGCCTAGTGTAGCTTCCTTCGCCACCGCGGGACCACTGGTAGGATCGTCGCCGCCCGCCAGCTGCAAGAGAAATGCCAGGAAATTCGGCCCCATCTCTACCTTCGTGGATATGACGAAAGTCTTTGTCGCGGTGAGTCACGATGGACTATGGGAAAGCATATAGAAATTCACCTATCCTGTGCGATTCCTGAACACCATGCGTCATCTCCACGACGGGATGATGGCTCGCGTCACGGACAATGGGACAGCTTCAGAGGCATTTACAGTGACCAGCGGAATTAATCATACGTACTCGCCCCGAACCTCTATGGTTTCATGTTTTCTGTCATATTGATGGGATGCGTGCCTTGGGATCCGCATCGCTTACGGGATCGACGGCTGTCTTCCCAATACCCGGTGCATGCAAGTACCAACGCGTCTGTCCATGACTACTGTCCACGACTCGCTCTTCACGGACGGTTGGCCACCCATCGCCGTAGCAGAAGCGGACATGAAATGAAGAATGTACCCCTCCGCCCCCGAACACATCGACCTGGAGCTGACCACCAGCATGGACAAAACGCTCGTCATGCATCAACCGCCGCCCGGCGTTGCATGCCGCGCTCCTTTCATCCATTTTAACGGTACCCAACTAAAAATCGTCGATAACTTCGCAAATTTCGACGGACCACTTTCATGCAGCATCAAAATCAGCAATGAAGCGGCCCACTATATGGTTAGATGTGGTTATGTAGCCCCACCTAAGGTAAGCAAACCATAGCCGCCTGTAATGCAGGACTGATTGTAATAGGGGTTTTTCTAGGTGGGGCCGGGGAACGTACAGGCGACTGCGGATGCGCGGTTGTACTTTGAATTTTTGAAAAATAGTTGCCCTTACCCCTGACCTTAACAACTAACCCTAACCATAGCCCCAACCCTAACACTAGACCTGACCCTTAACCGCAGCCCTAAACCCTGACCCAACAGTATTGTGTCCACCAAGTGGGGCTGCATAACCACATCTTACCCACTATTATATCTCTACAGCCAACTAGGCCTCCAGCCGATTACAAAACTCCGTATGGAATCACTACGACCTCCACTGAACTGAAGATGTTCGAGGCGGTCATCTTCATGACGGTGTTATTTGGTGCAGAGACCTGAGGTGTAGTGGCACACGGCAGAAAATAATTCAGAAACCGTTGTTCCAACCTCCCTCTTCTCTTTGGGAGCAGGGCTTCTGAAGGCTGACTTCACCATGAGGGGTAGTCTTTTGCGCACAAAATGAGGGGCGTTGTGAAAGTTTAATGGTACGATGATAAGCACTGCTGGCTATGTTCAGTAAAAATATCACCAGGTTGGTAACTCAAAATTTAGCCAAATTTTCCTCTTTTTGGTACAATAACCGCAAGTCTTCAAACTCGTTTTGCGAACTGGCCTGGCAATGAACACTTCTACAGCATTAACACGTTTCACGACTTTTCATTGCTTGTGCTTAGATGCAGGCTTATTCATCTGCAGGTAGAAGGCCGAAGGAAAACCTAAAGGTTACAGGCTCTGATACTAATGCACCGAATTCTAGCCAGCCAGGAGGATGGGCTGGCATTTATCAGGAGAAAACCGACGTAACTGGACGTCAATTGCTTCATCCACCGTCCCCCACCCTGCCCACAGTACCATTTTTTAAACGCTCAAGAAGAACTCTGTACAACGAGACCGTCAAAAATGCTATGAAAAATGGTCCAAAAGCATTTCATGCATGCTGTTGCAAGCCTCTAGGAACCGACGTGGACTAATCTGACCTGACTGCGTACCCAAGCATGGGGAGGGTGCAGGTGGTTACGCTTCCGAAGTAATCATTGGCTAATAGTCTAATTCATCAAAAATAACGAGCGGACTATTCGCTACCGTTCTTCGCCGTTGCGGGTACTTCTCTTAATTAGATGCTATATATCCTAAAGGTTTCAAAGCCGGACTGGTTCGTACCTTCCTTTTCCTATTAAAATTTGTTGACAAGAAAAGGTGAATGAGGATCGTTAATTTCAATTAATTGCTTATGAGTAATATGCCACGGCAGGAATAATGTAAACCCAAATGAGAGTGTGTCTAATGAAAAGTGGACCTGTGTTCTTCCAATTTTACAACGAGTGAAATTTGAAATAAGATTATCAACAAAAACAAGAGAGAATGTAATAGCCATTTCTGGGTTACTAGCTGCCATCCGCCAGTCACACCCTACGCTCGGGTCAGGAGTGTCTGAAATTTGAACCGAGTATCTTCGTTCCTTGGGCAGAACGCCTTATCGTTTGAGCCAGGGGATCTTTGTCCTGTCGGTCGTTGTCGTTACCGATCGGATTGCGAAACAAGCTCATCGAAAGGCGGTTAAAGCTAGCGCCTGCGTGTTCGTATCCGAAGAACGCAGACGGAAACGTGGCTGACGCATTCCCTGCCATACATTAAGGACGTTTCAGAGGCAAGCAACCGTGTTAATGCGAGACTAGGTGTTGGAATTCCACACCTGCCCAAGACTAATGTGGGCAGCAGGGTCATGAAAACCCCCGGGCTGATCAAACCCCAAGGAGCAGTCTGATTTATTGTATCGCATCCCATGCATAAGCTGTCCTTCAAACAACATAAGTTGGACTGAACAAATACCTAGATCGGGCATACACGAACATAAACTGTGAGGAGCAGATTACAAGTTGTTATCCTCACCCTCGAACCGGGTCAGGAGTTCAAATTCCCAGCTGCATAGATCATTGTTATGCTGGAAGCAAGGCAGATCAAGAATTGATCGAAACTTGGGCCTCAGATGAGTACTCAACCACTCGGTTTAATGATACTGCGTCGGCATACAGAACCCTATGCGGACACCTCCAGATCTTCAGCACTGGTAATATGCCTTATAATTGTCACCTGAAACGTTGCTGCTGTCATCTCTGACGATGGACTCCTGCACAAGCCGATATGCCTACGTCTTCCTTACTCACATACCCTCTTAATGCGTCCATTTGTAGGTTTCAAATGCAGCAATATATGTCACTTGTGTCACTGAAGCTAAATCCATTTGTTTTCAAAATAATGCTACACTGAGAAAAGCCGATGACCCAGTCATTCTGCTCCGTCTTATCAGGCCAGAAGAATATTCGTTGTACCTGACAATAAACAAATTTTACAAGTTGCTAGGCATTTAGGTGACACCAAGCACAGCTTAGAGGTGGATTGTTGCAGAGAACAACTAAAAAACGTCCCGAGAGCTTCAAGATTCGTGTTATGCAGATTTCAACCTAAGGAATCTTCGGACGAGTCTCCCACGTTCAGCGAAGATACACGGGGACGCGACTGGACAGTTTGCGTTCCGCGGAACCGTCAGCCATACATCGATCTGGGTAATATGGACAGTTTAGTTTATGTCTCCCATCAGAACTAGACCTTTCCAAGGCATCACGAAAGTCTGTCTAGCCAATTTGTCTACATAAGCATTTCCAGCTACCGTTTGGCATCTTCGCGTGGCTATGCTTCCACACTACAGATCACCCGTTTCGGCTGCCTCGTTGGAAATACATGATTTCAGTGACTTTAGCACTACCTCTGACCCCTAAAGAGGAGTGTAAACTTCCATCTGCATGCGTCAATGAAGAAACGGAAAATATAAGTGGTGGAAGATACTCATCAGTAGGGGGAGATGAAGAAGAAGAAGAAGAAGAAGAAGAAGAATAGGGAGTAGTAGTAGTAGTAGTAGTAGTAGGAGGAGGAGGAGGAGGAGGAGGAGGAGGAGGAGGAGGAGGCGGCGGAGGAGGAGGAAGTAAAAGTAGGACGTGCGGGCACGAAACTTGTGTCCTGTCGAGCATGCTAGTAGGCTCGCATTTTGAATTTATCACGCCTCCCGCAGGCGGTTTTCTCGGGTGCCCACTCAGAGCGAGGACTGACAACGAACAAAAACAGCGAAAAGTTGAAGATAATTTAGTCAGAGTGTACCTCATCCAGGACAGATGGCTGCCTACTCTAAGCTGGGGGACAACGGACACTCATTTTGCTACAAAAAGGTACGTTAGCTTGGATGAGGCTGAATGATTTAGGACTACACTTTGCAGAAGAGCGACGATTAGCAGGTGAGTTGAAGTCGCTAGTGATGCATGCCCACGACTTCTCCAAGAAACTTCCCAGTCTGCGAGGATTTGTCAAATAGCCACCGGACATCTATCTGCGCAAATAATTGAATACGCAGGCACATGGTAGAATGCGCTTACTCTAACATGACGCTCTCGGATTCCCAAAAGTGCTTAGGTGAAAGGGAGGCGAAATGTGTCAAAATAATATCAAGTCCAATTGTCCACACATAAGTCAGCACACCCCCTTGTTCTTTTGCCTGAAAGACATTTCTACTGCTCATGACTTTGCCTAAAAGTACTTTGGAGTCGGTATTCCGATTTACGTATCATTGACCCAGGGTGACAATCAAGAATATTCAATATCGTGTGAATTTCATTCACCAATCCGAATACGGGACGTGCATAAGAGTTTTGACTTCCAGTATTTCAATGTGACAAATAAAGTTACTGCGATCAAATCCGATCTCAAATGTCTTCTTAACACTCTATTTCAGTAAACTCGTGCACCTGCAAAAAACATGCTCTCCCCGGCCGAATAAAGCTGTGGGATTCAGAGAAAGAGTGAGGTTTGACACGTTCAGAGAGTAGAGTGCTTCGGTAGATCATTTTTTGAGGATCCCGACTCTCTCAGCGGGTGACCAAAAGGTGCAACCAGAAACACTTAGAATGGCAAAGTTTACAACTAAGTGTTTTCGGATCATCGCAAAAACAATATTTCTTCCGTCCAGCATGCTTTCCTTGCAAATTCCTCAAATTCTCCCTTAAACTTCCCCACAAGTGTTTCTGACAACAGTGTGATTTTCAAAAGCCTGCTTTTCCGTCGCATGTTCAGTAAAGTACTCCCTCGAGGGTTCTCTCTGGTGCCAATGAACTTCGCTGAGGAAGGCAAAAATACGTAGTCCATGTATGGGACGAAGAAGGAGACGCGATCGCTGAAACGGATTCTTGCTCGAGTCCATTGTCAAAAACAGAGTCAGATAATGGTAATAAACTATCCAGATGTTGCAGAAAGGACCAAGTCCTTGAAACTATTGTCTAATATGTCATTTAGCTTGCTGAGTCCCAGGTAGACCATGGTTTACAGAGAGCGAGGAGGGATTCCTAATGGCTGTAACAAATATCTTATTAGAAAGGTCAGCTTTACAAACACATCTTTTCGGCAACTCATCATCATGGCCATACAGTTGCACATAAACTGAAAATATAACACGTTCACAGGGTTTACAAGTGTTTAGAGGCCTGCGCCAACGGGTGCTAGCTACAACCGAGGCGGTGTCAATACGTGTAGCGAATCCACTGCCATGTTGCCAAAAGACGTTGACGCAGGTGCTGTGCCTTCCGTGGCCAGCGCCCACCCTAGAGGATTATCACATCCCACCCAAACCCCCTAATGACAGTGATTTGTACGCCATGTACCGAGCCTACAAACACCACTCCAGGCCGATACCACCCTCTTGCCCCAAGAACCTCAACACGCCATCCTCGTCACACGAATACCGTGGGAACGATGGGTGTTAATAACCCCCGAGACACTTATAAATCCTGTAAATGTCTCATATTTTCAATTCCTATGTAACTGTATTGACCTCGTGATGAATTACCGAAAACATGTTTTGCCAACTTGACTTTTCAAGTATGACACTGGAATATTCGCAAGTATCTTACTGGTTTGAGCCTTCAGACGCGCACAGGTGTACTTCATCAGACGAATGGAAAACAGGCGAGTAGTATGTACTGCCTCTTCCAATCGGTCAGCGTCCGGTATAGGCCGGCACGGGTGCTAGGCCAAAACCTAAGCACCTTTTTCGCCAATTTTATGCGGCTTTATAGCTCAGCTGAGAGCGTTTTGGCTTGCTAGCAGAAACGAAGACGCGAGTTCCAAGAAATAGTCGCGGATAAGGAGACACGATCGCTGGAAAAGTGCTTTATTAGCCTGACGTTTCGGAATCTCACTCCTGTCAATTGTCAGAGACAGAGTCAGATAAGGGTGATAAACTACCCAGATGTTGCAGTATTTATAGAATGTTGTTGCAAGACAGCTATATACCTATCGCAGTTGGCAACTCCCGAGTGCCTATCGGCTCGGCTGGCCGGTCGGCCTATCAGCTACATTCTAAAATGCTGCAAGACCTGAACAATTTACCACCCCTATCTGACTCTATCTCTAATGGTGGATTCGAGTGAGAACCCGAAAAGTCAGGTAAATAAAATTCGTGTTCCAGCGATCGTGTCTCCTTGTTTACGACTACTTCATGGAACTCGTCTCTTCGCTTCAAATAGCATGTATGGGACGTCTTCTGAGCTGCAGCCTGGTCGTCACTCGACGCTACCACGACACCTTAGAGTAGTTTTGCCAAATGGATGTTTGTCTGAGTTACCCACCCCCCCCCCCCGGTTCACTTCGAGGAGTTCAATTTCTTGCAGTTGTTGAAAGCAGGTTGTTCGTCGTCCATCATCAAAATGCAACCGCAATCAATCAAAGAATGTGGATAAAAAAGCTGACCAAAATCCGTCGAGCAAATGTGTTTTTTTTTTTATCCGTAACCATTCAACCGTTGTAATTGTAATTACTAAACGAAAGCTGTAACGCCAGACCGAGTATTTCGGTCTGTGCTGTTGGAAGACCAAGGAGTCTAACCGGTTACGGACTCAAAAATTGAAGTTCCCATTGGCGTGCCTTTCGCCAGCCCGCACAACGCTCGGTCAAACTGGAAGTACGTTTTGCAACAGAAAATGGGGAGTTGGTGATCCATCGTTTAATCATATTTGCCATACAGAAGTAACTGGATGATCTTGACAGACAGGTCATAGTGATAGAGATAGAGAAAAACGTTACCTTGTTTGGCAGAAAATCAACGTACATAAGTTGGTCGAAGAATATTGATGACCAGCGGACTGCGGTGTCTGAATCAGCAGTCGGAAAGGTGATTTCTCGGAGCAACCGATTTGTAGTCCGCAATTTGGAGTGCCAAAAGAGAACACCATCTTTATGCACCGTGAGACGCCAAGGCCGTTTATTAGGAGCTTACTATACGTCATTCGGTCAAAATTACAGAATCTCATTTTCCCTCAGTCAGCATTTCCACGTCATTTTCACGTCGGCATTTTTACAGAGTTTGGTTCACAGGAGTAAATACACTAAGCTTCTAACCTTCCCCAGGTAACCCGCCCTATGGAATGCTATTTCGGAACACTCCGTTTCCGAGTTCCCGACATGCAGGTCGTCATTGACTGCTCCAGCCCCTGCACCCAATCCAATCACCCGTTGACTGACAGACTCGGACAGTGCACTGTAGGGTAGCGTGAAACCGGCAAAGCGAATCCAGCTTCTATCAGCAAAGAGAGTCCATACCCACGGCAAATCATTGCAAAAAATCCTACGGGCCTTAATGTGTCAAAAGTCATTAAGAGCCCTGGTCTGGAATGTTGCGCACTGAAGGGATGATCGGACCCAAGGGAGAATTTTGGAGTGATTTGGGGACCGCGTGTCAGGCTTCAGTGTCTCCCACCTAATGCAGTCTCTATGGCACTGTGACTGATGCGAACCCCGAGCCGTCCATATGAAGGCCTCGCACATGCTGTGGGGACCGGATCGTGTGTGGCACGCGTAGACGGGTTGTTTAACTTTGTCATTCACCGCGCCCGCGCCCACCTCCGGTCTACTTAAAATTATCCCGTCATCAGATTATGGTGGGTGACAGAGGAAAGAGAAAGAGAAAGTAGGCTTTACTAGAAGTCAACTTGCACACAATTCACCGATGCTTCACCCACCTCGTTGTGGAGTCCAACAGTCAAACATGCCATTCAATCTTTTCAGAGGGAACAATGAGCCGCACATCTCATAGGGCCGCATAAGAACGTTCCTCGCACTGTCCAATATGAAACCTATCGGACAGGTATGAAGTCTCCGGTTGTGCACTTGTCCACTCCTCTCATGCTCAAAGTTATGAGGTCAAACTGTGAAAAATATCATCATCTGTGCTCCATCAGTGTCACTGACAGCTCTGATCGACTTGGACGTTTGAGCCGAAGATTCGCGCGCTGCTGCGAACCGGTGTTAGCAGGAAATGTCCTCTTGCGTCTTCGTGGTGCAGTATCAAACGCGCCAGATTAATTACAGTGAGGAATACACCCTCTCTTTGCCCTCTCCTGTGTGGCGTGACCTGTTCGAGCGCTTCGTCTAGCGTCCGATGAGATCGGACTGACGGAGCGTAAGACTCACGCTAACGTTTGTCACAATTATTAAAGGATTTACATAGTTTGAGCGCAGTTTTACTAGAAGGTATCATTAGTTGGTTTGGCCATCATATCAGCTCAAGGCAGCAGCAACCCTCTCAGAGTATGCGAATGCTAGGGACTGACTAACGGATACGCCCAAAAAAGAAAAAGATGATTCTTCGCCCATTTGCATATGGCTTCATGTGCTGGAGAAGCGGGGCTCCTTATTCGAATGGTTCATCCCTACAGCACATCTGCATTTTCTGGTGTCAGGTACTCCTAGATCCTATGGCCTTGACTGGCCCACTAGCTAAGCAGACACTTGCAATTCATGTTGACCCAACTGTGAAAAACTCGCCGTCTCGGTAGGATTTGGACTCATGACAACAAGTGGAGGCTCTAGTACAGCCAACGCTCTAGCCACCTGAGGTTAATCACATTTGGGTCCAGTTACCCACCAACTCATGTCTCCCAGGGAGGGCTCGTATCCCAGATGGTTGGAGCATTGGCTGTAATAAGACCTCTTCTTACTAACCTGGGTTCGTCCCCAACCAAGGCGCCGAGTTTTTCACAGTTGGGTCAGAACGAGTTATTAAAACACTGCCAAAACAACTATTCACTTTCATACTCACTTCTCCTTTTGTTGTATCAAAACAGTGGACAGTACGCACACAACAGGCGCTTAGTTCTGCGCATCTTTCGTTCCTTCTTGAGCAGCTCTTTTCCCCCGCATATCTTCCATCTATTGAAAATCTGAAGAAGATGGTATCGCTGGGGTAGGACGTTGTTGGCCTAACGATTCGGATTCTCCCTCGAACCCACCGTAAGAGCCAATGTTAGAACACTCTGGTAGAGGCATAATGGGCGCATTATTCATAGGGCACATTGACCCGACAAGCACATGCCTACTACAATTAGCAGCACTCGCTTTCACCTCTGGGAGTCATATATGGTACGAATATTTCTTGCTTTTGCGCACACGAGTCGCCAATTGCCGTGATTTCATCACCGTTGTTGATCCTTGGCGTGATGGTTACTCAGTGCTTTGACTCACTGCCATCGGAACTGCTGCTGCTGCTGCTGCTGCTGCTGTTGCTGATGATGATGATGATGATGATGATGATGACGACGACGACGACGACGACGACGACGACAGGCATGTGGGGGATGATGATGATGATGAGGAGGAGGAGGAGGAGGAGGAGGATGATGCTGATGATGATGATGACGATGATGACGACGACGACGATGACGACGACGGGCATGTGGGGGATGATGATGATGATGATGATGATGATGATGATGATGATGATGATGATGATGATGATGATGATGATGATGATGATGATGATGATGATGATGATGATGATGATGATGATGATGATGATGATGATGATGATGATGATGATGATGAAAAAGAAGAAGAAGAAGAAGAAAATGATAATAATAATAATTTTGAAGAAGAAGACACGATCGCCGGGACAAGAGCTTTATTAGCCTGACGTTTCGGATTCCTGCTCGAACCCATCATCAGAGGCAGTATCAGCATCATCATTTTAATAATAATTATTATTATTATTATTGCCAATAGAAGCGAAAAGACGAGTCCCAGGAAGCAGTCTTGAAGAAGAAGACACGATCGCCGGGACAAGAGCTTTATTAGCCTGACGTTTCGGATTCCTGCTCGAATCCATCATCAGAGACATAAGCAGATAAGGGTGGTTCATGCACATGTGGCTGTAGTATTTATAGGATGCCGTAGCCATGCCACCGCATACCTATGAATGTTCACGGCTCCCTCCCCTTCATCAGGGATCGTTGCACGTGGCGTGATGGTCGATATTCGCGTCATTAATTGCTGCAATTTCATCACATGCGTTGGATGTTGGTATGATGATTGCTCGACCATCTGACACGCTGACCCGGGTGTTGGGAAGAGTGTTCATCAGGGCGCTCCCCGCGTGGCCAATTTCTCCGCCTAGACGAAGTCTCAGCACGCTGTATTGAATGGGAAGATCATTGCACTTGTTAATAGACTGGGGGCCAGTGAACCATGACTCAAGCAGCTCCCGGCTCACGCGGTTGTCACCTCTTGCGAGAATTTCGGCCTCGTCAAATTTGAATGTGTGGCCGGAACCCGTCGAATGAGCCGCAAATTGAGAGCTGGCGTCATTTCTCAGCACTGCTGCAGCGTGTTCGGCCATTCTCGTTCGGAGCTGTCTTCCGGTTTCTCCGACGTAGTTGCTTTGTCCGCAACTGCACCAGATCCGATAAACGACTCCAGACGTTTCTTGCCGTGGCAGTGGGTCTTTTGGTTTCATCAGTTGACGCCTGATGGTTGCCTCTGGCCTGTGTGCAACTCCAACCCCCAGCGGTGCGAGAAGGCGGCCAACAGCTTCCGAAACGTTCTTGACATATGGAAGCGTTCGCCAAACTTTGGTGTCCCTGCGGTTAGGCCTTTCGTCCATTTTGCGTATGCACCGGTTGACAAAGTTGCTCGGGTAGCCATTGGCTTTGAATACCCGTCGGAGGTATTGTAGTTCAGCAATTTTGTCTTCCGGCTCACTGCAGTGCGTTTCAACACGCCGAAAGAGCGTCCTTACACAACTGCGTTTGTGGCTGATTGGGTGGTTACTGTTGAAGTTCAGTACTTGCATCGTATTTGTCGCTTTCCTGAACACTTTGGTTTTTAGTCCACCACAATCCTTGCGGCATACGAGGACATCCAGGAAGGCCAGCTGGTTGTTCTCTTCCTCCTCCATCGTAAATTGTATGTCCGGGAAGACCGCATTCAGACGTTCCTTGAATGTCAGCAGTTGATCCCGATCGATAACGACGAAGGTATCATCCACATACCGGGCCCAGAACGTCGGTTTGTGGTGTTGGAAGACCAGCGACTCTAACCGTTGCAGGACCGCCTCGGCGATGAATCCCGAAATCGGCGAACCCATTGGTGTGCCCTTCACCTGTTCGTAGATGGTCGAGCAATCATCACACCAACATCCAACGCATGTAATGAAATTGCAGCAATTAACGACGCGAATATCGACCATCACGCCACGTGCAACGATCCCTGATGAAGGGGAGGGAGCCGTGAACATTCATAGGTATGCGGTGGCATGGCTACGGCATCCTATAAATACTACAGCCACATGTGCATCAACCACCCTTATCTGCTTATGTCTCTGATGATGGATTCGAGCAGGAATCCGAAACGTCAGGCTAATAAAGCTCTTGTCCCGGCGATCGTGTCTTCTTCTTCAAGACTGCTTCCTGGGACTCGTCTTTTCGCTTCTATTGGCAATAATAATAATAATTATTATTATTAAAATGATGATGCTGATACTGCCTCTGATGATGGGTTCGAGCAGGAATCTGGAATATGCTCTGAATCTCGGGAAAGGTCTTTGCTGTATGTTTTGACTTAGACGATTTATTGGTATGCAGGCGCAGATTTCGGCAGTTATATTGAGAAGGGGGAGTCCCTGGTGGTTGTTGTAATGTCCCCAGGTTCCACTGAAAGTGTTTGACAAGACTTTCTTTGCAGGGAGACGGTGCGTTATACAGGAGTCTCCTTCTGAGTAAGTTGGGTGGGGGGCTTTCTCGCAAACTGGAGGCGCAGTCAGTGACCCATTTCACGTAATGATAACCGAAATCCTGAAATGCGTTCTTAACTGGAAAGGATTAATATGGTAGTGTGATAATATTAACTGCATCGCGACGTAACCGTACGATATTTCAGATACGCCAGGGTGTGGGCTTTTGAATGCATTTGTTTTCGACCGCCAGAGGAAACCACGCATGGCAAAACAGATTACTCAATTGGTACGCATTCTCTTTATAGATTTTTCTTATGCCCTTATAAATTTCAAAAATGCATTCTATACAACCTCCATGAGCATATTGTTTTCTGTACTCATCTTGTAGCAAATCGTTTCTTCTTTAAATGTTATACTCAATGAAAGACTGTCGTCCGTTTTTTAAAAAGATTCAAGTTGTGAGATTTTTTAAGACCGTTCAAGGTCCATTCGAGTAGTATTCTATCTGTCTGTTTAATAATGTTCCCCGCTAAGCATGCACCATAATCCACACCCGCCGCAACACCTTATGAGCCCCATATGGTGCTTTCTTAATGAGATAAAGGCACATGGATTCTCTTTTGTCTAGAAGGTGTACGGCTTGTAGACTGAAAATCCCAGATAAAAATGCCACGGCAAGTTGAGTTCATAACTATCTCGGAGCCTATTTGTCATCTTTGAATTAGTTCTAAAGTTGCAGGCCTGCAAAAACAACGTTATTCTCGGTGATTGACGTGGATTTCTGCAATCATTGCCAGCTGTGTTTCACCTCATCCAGCTGGTGAGTTCCTGGCGAAACTCAGTCCCGTTGTTGCCTGATTCCCTGGGGTCATCTCATCGGTTAGATCGGCCAACCTCATTTTCAAGGCGGGAAGGCCATAGACTTACCGGCTTTTAGCACCGCACTCCATCTTCGTCACGGGCACGCCACACTGATCGCGCTTTCTGACGAACAAATAGCCCAGCGGTCGTTACTGACAGGATAGAAGGTGCGTACATTTACTGTTTTCTTGTGGTTGAGAAGTGACAATACATAGTGTTGGCGAAGAGGCAGTTGCGTTCTGTGTGGGTTCCCAGCGAAAGGAGTTCCTTAAAGTTGCATTGACCTACTCCGTGCAGGCCAATTAAAACATCCCAAGTATCATGTTATCTGCTCACTCTAACATCGGGATCAACATCAACAACCGGTTCAGTCAATTTCGGACTCGGTTAATTCGAATTTGTCCTGCGGATTGGAAGCCTCATCAAACCGATGCGGTCGTCGCTTCCATTGGTGAGAGGTTTCTTCCCTGACACGTCGGTTCTGAGGCAAAGACAACTCCAGTATCATGGCAATGGACCAAAAAGGTATTGAGGCTTTTATCGACCGTGATGTAATGACTGTACAGATCAGAATTTTGCGGAGCCACAGATGGAGGGAGAGAGCAAGTTGGGGGCAAAGCTGCGCGGGTACACTCTATTCCCTTATACCACCCACAATTTTCTAAAAACAAGACAATGTCACGACGACCTAGAGTTAAACGATTCTTTTATGTCTGCCAATCATGACATCATACCTTGTCCTAACATTACCGCCAAACACAAGGACGACGGAAAAGACCATTTATGGCATGTTGGGCGTCGTCATCCAGTCCTACCCAACCCAAAGGAGTGCAGCCCATGGGACTCGATCCCGCGACCTGTTGGCCTCCAACCACTGAGTCACGGGTTCGTCGTACTGTCGGCTGCAATTGGGTATATACTGTGGTAGAGATACAAGCCTGTACTACGAGTTAATCCAAAACGCTTCCTTCCTGAAAACGGATGACCTAAAGATTTCATTCGCATCCACGGGCGAAAACCGCCCTAACAATTCATAAGGAGATATCTGCCTTTATAATGAGACTCGAGTTGTTCTTCATCAACCTTATCTTGGCGATTGCATTAACGCGAGTTACGGATAGATGTATGAAGTCCCCTCCAGGCGGTATATCCTTACTCGAGGTCCCCTGTAACTAACTAGCCAATTATTTTGGCGAATAGTTTGAGGGCAGCGTTACCCAGCTATCAATATGCTCAACCGCACTCTGTAGGGCATCATTGCGGCTACTTTACCCACGTGTCGGAAAACGGACCTTCAGCAAGGTTGGACTAAGTATCCGGTGTGTTTTTGAAAGCCACCTTGGAGCATATGTTTTGCGGGAATTTGTGTTGACGAATGCTTCCACTCCTGAGAGCGCGTATTAGTGTACATTAGTGCTGCGGTAGATAATTGCCGGCCATACCGCACGGGCACGTCTCTCCCCACCTGCACCTCGGCATTTCGACAGTCGTGCCTTACGATGCCCACGGTCTGCTGCACGGCAAAGTGGGGCAGACACGGTGACTTGCGCGTGACTTCTTTCAAAGTGATAGTAGACTTGCGCCGCACACACCGCACTCGTTCCTCCTCCCCAGCTGGCCCGGTGCCAAGACATACTCAAGAAGACCCAAGGGGGGGGGGGGGCGCGGCCGAGCCCGCACCTAGGCGCACCACCACAACCCCTCGTGCACACAACGTATGACCAAGATTTTAACCAGCAGCAGCACCACAACGTGTTAGGACGACAAGAAGGACTGGGTCAGCCATGCTCACGACTTGTGTACCCAGCGGGAGCGCAGGCGCATCTACCGGCAGGCAAGCAGGAGCCATAGGACTGCTAACGCGCACCAGGCTGTGTGGAACAGTGGTTTGTTGATCCTGGCATAGCAGACGCTTGCAGACCTTAAGGTCCAGAAGGGCAACACGTGACCCTGCATTTGCCTGAGCCATCACCCTTCAAGGCAGGATAACCAAACATTCGTCGACAGGGAGGGAATACCCCCATTACCACAGAACGCAAACACGCTCCTCGTCTCCTTCTCCATGTGGCCCCGCTGTTGCATGTGTGATCCGAGTCTGAGACCATCACGATGTTCCAAGCTGACTGACGCATCAACTCAGTCCACGCAGTCTGCCCAGTTGTGTGTTTGAGTGGAGTGGCAGGCTGAAGGGCTGCTATTCGGGCTTCAACGGCTCCTTCCTAAGGTGACCTCTGGCGCTTTCACGCATGTGAGGAGTGTGTGCGCATACGGGCACAGTCGATGACTAGATGGTTATCCGGCTTTTGAAGAGTGTTGGCCCATGCTAAACGCGGGGCTGCGTATCATCCTTCCGGGATTGATGAATTTTGGGCGTATGCAATATAACGCTTAAGTAAACCACGGTCCTTGCAGCCTGGTGTGAGCCGGCAGTTCTCTGGCACCTGGCTCAGGGACTTATGTCATCCTTCCCTTTCTGACCTGGATTAGAAGGCCGCCAACTGACGGGTAACTTGGGCCCGTCAGTCGGTCCGGTATGAGTGTTTATGTGTGTTGGCGGACTGGGGGCCTGAGAGTCAGACTGCAAAGGTTTCTTCATAATGCGACCTCTATAACACTCCTACTCAGTGGTGGCACGCCTAGGGGCACCCCCGGCTATGTCACCCATCGGCCTTGTTTTATGTGTGTGCTGTGGACCAGGGCTATTGATGCAGGTCCAGGTGAGGCGTTAATTTGGGTTTCGAACAGCACCCGCTTTTTCTTCTTTGGTGAATAAAATCCTGGTCAAGGGTTTTCTGTGGACAAGAGGGTGTGGCGGTACGCCGAGGTGTGAGTCCACGCGTGTCAGCTACCTGCGCCCACCCCCGCCTACGGTCTTCTTAACCTTGTCGTGACACGAGACCCAGGTCCAGGAGGGGAGGAGAACAGAGTGCGGTAGATACCATGCAAGTCTCCTGCCACTATAACCTAATCGATGGACAAGTGAACGTACTTGTTCTTGGTCTGCTATGGGGCGCACGGATGACGTCGTCGAAACCCACGGTCGAAATGTCATCATCGCATTGATCGAGGGGGCGCTCACCGATCTCGGTGCGGAACTCACTCCTCCCGTTTGCGTCTTGGGACTCTCTCTCTCTTGACCCCCGCCAGTAGCCGCAAAGCAGAGCGTAGAATGGCAGTGCCCACGAAGACAAGGAAGGTTGGAGTGGCATTTCTGGCTTATTATCCGTCTTCTGCCAGCCATACCCAACTCCAAGGTGTGCAACACATGGGACTCTATCCCGCTACCTGTTGGTTGGAAGTTCAGCGCCTCTAACCACTGAGCCAGGGGCTCGTTGTCCTGTCGGTTTTGATCTGGAGTATACAATGGTGTAGGGGCGCTCACCGATCGTTCATACGGAAGTCACTCGTTCCGTTGTGCCTTACGGGCTCTCACGCGAGCCCAACCAGCAGCCGCGCAGCGGTGCATGATATAGGCAGATATAACTGACAGATTGCGAGTTCGAGCCCCAGGTGTTCAACACTTCGGGTTTCGGTATGACCGGCCGAAGACAGCTAGTAAGCCGGAATCGGTCATTCCAGTCTCCGGATAGATTCAAGAGCGTCAGATTTGTTTCATCGAGAAATATATAGATCTACAGTGAATGCGGATTCCTGACACCGATATGCTTACGACAGTTTTGTTATTATTAACCAAAATCTTGCATGCACCTCCCTTGATTGTTTCACCTCTATCCTTTCCGGTGTTGTATCCACAATTGTGGATACTTTGGAAGAAAATTTCCGTTCCCTGGCGTTTTTATCAACGGATACATCAAGGTAACACAGCAGGGCTTCGAAAAGCCGAGCACTACCGTTCAAAGGACCAGAACCCAGTTGCGAAAATTCCAATGGAGCAATTCAGAAGAGCATTTGGCGAGCTTACGCGCGCTTTCGATAAATTCACATCGGGCCTGTACATTTATATGGGAACGATGTACAAACAGAACGTGTGAGTGATAAATGCAATCGATTACGGTTCGCCCTTGCATACAAACGGGGTATGTGAATAAAGTGGGAGAGGGTGGGGGAGGACAGGAGGAGGTCAGTGACAGTGAGGGTTAGGCTGAGCCGTTTCATAAAGGGGGTAAGGGGGACGGGAGTGCGGAGACCTGCATACAGTTAATCGATCCTAGCCCACGGTACACGCGGAGCGTGCAATAGGTTTTGCGCTCATTGTACCGGCCTCTGTAGCCTGATGGCAGTTGACTCAGTTGTTGCTGGTAGGGTCTGATCCAGTCGCTTAGGCTAGTTAAGTGGGACCTTGTAAATCGCACGGAAGGCGTCGTTGGGATCCACACGATGCCCCGAATCAACCATGTGAGCGAGGATGCAGCTGAGCAGTTTCCGCGGTTTTTGAAGTCCACTCTAAAAATTCACAGGAGCGAGGTAAATTACAGAGTTTCAATTTTGCTATGTGCAGCCTTTTCGGTTCTCTGAGGGTCGCTTAGTCACTTCAGACCCAATGGTGTTTCAGAAACGGTGACAGATGAATCCGCGCCTCGGAAAGAGATTCCGAGGTGAAAAGCACAAAGGGGCGACATAGCGGGTACAGGTACAAATTTATATGATTTATACTGAGCAATGGTAGTTGCAATAAAGCTCAATATCTTGAAGAATAATACGAAAACCTTCAATTTTCGTAGTGTTTTTGGAACTTATGTTTATGGAAGAGTTATACACAAATGAGGGTAGTTTACAGTTGTGTGTTTAAAATCAGGCACACTGCTCATCAACTGAATAATACCATTTCGGATCCTATCCCGACTTTGGGTCGCTGTGACTAGGGTGGAGACAAAAACCTTGGATAATAAAAGGAAAGAGATTCCTGCTTTCGGATGCAATACCCACGTACGTGTATATAGCTCCACTTTTAAGCCTTCACCTCCCTTGACGCTAACCCATGTTTGTAGTTAATGCACAACGTAAAAGTCTAAGGCTTTGACGTCTAATCGCCTTTACGGAACAGAAGTGATATAAGTTATGCGGTTTTTGGTCATTCAGCAGGGGTAACTGGTCTTGTGCCGCCCGAAGATATGAAATCAACTCTAACCACACAAAATAACTTCGTCCCGCCTAATTTCAAAAGTCAGAAGCTGGTTTATTCTGCACACAGGACAGATCGTCGTTAATTGGTAAATTGCTTGTGGGTAAGCCCACGTCGTCCGCCCGGCAGTGTGTTGTGAGTAACGGTGTTTTGTTTACACGCGTCTGACATGTCCGTGCCGGACATGCGATTGGTTGGTCCCCAGGCTGAGTCGAAAGCACATGATCACGAGGGTCCGCGGGTGACAAACCACGCCGGCCGACGCCCCTGAGATCACGCATGTTAGTGGGCGTAGCCGTGACTCAGTGCAGCTGGACAAGACGTGCGTCAGATCAAGTCTGAGAGATGGCTGTGAGTTAACGGCATGCCTGTCGGATAAACGGGCACTGGACCAAACGAACTTGAGAGGCTTGCCGCTCAAAAAGCTGTCGAACCAGTGTGTATATGATGACCGGATCTTGTGTGGCCAATCGGAGGTGGGATGACACCTGTAGGCGTCACCGTCTGGGGGTCGGAACTGTTTAGGGGTTGGGTTGGTTCACCGTCCTTAACGTAGTCCGGCTTGGTGGCGTCAGTGTTGATACAATATGCCACCTCAACATTTAACCCAATGTTGACCCCCCTCTCCCTCGTTTAGCCCAACCCATAAAGTTCGTATCACACGATGACCTAGTGTTTGTTCCCTGTGTGGGGTCGCATACTGTATCCTTACCGTCTTTCTAAATGTCTCTTGCAGCAGTTGAGGCATACGCTATGCTTTTAAGGTCGGATACAAAACGGTAGGCATCACCTGACTGTCAGACGCCCAGATCCCAACTCTCACGTCGCCGTCTATAGACGGGAAAGGCAAATCACGACAAGGGCGTAATATGCAACCCCACTTAGGGAACAAAAACCACTTCATCGCGGCATATTGGTTTCTCGCCTTTTTTACGATTAACGTTTCCGCACTTCATAACTAGATGGAATGTAATTTAGTTCTTTTGTGAAAAAAAATGAAAGAACTGCGTAAAATTCTCAATATTTTTTACACTGCCAGATATCGTGATACCTTCATCACTCCTGGGGGGTTGGGGCTATCGGTAGAGACTGTCGACTACAATGAAATCGAGACCTGTCTTGAGATTGGAACAGAGGGGCAGCATCACTATAGGGCACTTATTAGACCGTCAAAGGAGATCGGGCTGGACCAAATTGACCCGCTTTGGCTGTCGATGGAATCGTTCAACTAGACCATTTGCCCGGAGGTGGTATGATTTCGTCCGAATCCAATTAACGACAAGAAGCGAGACGAGCTATCAGAACAAAGTTAACCGGAACAGGGATCCTCGGTCAGGTACGGTAGACATGGTAACTCGAAAAGAGGACACCCCATGCACTATGATTTCAATACTGATGTTCGAGATGGACACAACAACCGTCTTACAATTAAAACGGTCAGAGCAAATCATCACCACTAGAAGACGAGAGAAACGCGCCTTATGAGTGGCGTAGGTGCCCGTAAATGAGGCGTTGCGGTGATGAATTTTAGCTCGTTGACGAGACCGGGTCCAGGCCCACGCTCTAGATTGATGGTAGACCAGACGACTCCGTCAGTGACGATTTTCACTGTATCCCGCACTCAAGATGAGATAGACCGTGAAGGTCGTTGAAGATTTGTAGTCGCATAGTTGCTGGATCAAGGGGACGTTGTGGCAGGCAAAAAGATCACAAATGAGGATGTCAACGCCAGTGAGAAGAGAGACGTCTTAAAGGAGTAGAGGGGAGTCATCCTGGCGCAATTTGGAGAGTAACTCGTCGTACCCGTGAGCCTCAGTCATGAGCGTGAACTCGATGGAGCGTGTTGTGACAGAGTCCATCTCAAAGAGTGATAACGCATCAGCAACGGCGTTTTCCTTACCGTGGGCAGGTCGCATATCCCAGGGAATCTGGGAGATTAGATCTAAATGATGAATCTCGCGGGACGACTAACGATTGGGAGTTGTCCTCAGGGCGACAACTACGAGCGAAGAACGCAGGACGCTTGAGAAAGTGTCGGAAGTGGCGAATAGTTAGGAAAACAGCCAGGACGCCTCGATTGAGCATACTGCAGCGGACCTCTGATGGGCTAAGCTTCTTTGAGAATAAAGTCATGGTCTGCTGAACACCGTCAACAGCTTTTTGGAGTGATGCACCAATGGTATTGTTGGAAACCTCAGTTCTGAGAGTTAGGTGGACATCTGAGCGGGTTTTGGCAAACAGGGCTACTTTCGTAAGGTCCACCTTGGCGTCGTTGAACAACTTGAATGTCTGAACACGCAGAAGCAGCGGCAGTGAAAAATAATGATGTTAACTCCCAGGCCACTGCCCATTCTAAGAGACCCGGTCACATCTTTCAGTTTGGCCAGGCCAAATCCTCACTAGATGCGACAACCGCGTAGACCGTGGGCCGCTTTAAACATAATTTGCAAACCCCAGTCGATCAACGAGGGCAAAGATGTTCTGCCCAAGATTCTGTCCAGACTCGGGCGTGAACCAACGGGCCATCATTGTATCAATTACTACCCCAGTGAGCAATGCAAGAGATGCCAATTTTGTTAACCACGTGGTCGCGTGGTGACTGCAGCTAAAAATATTGCACTGCCCTCTTATTTGCGACCGTCTCCGATGCTGGGTCCGAGTGAGAATCCGAAACGTTAGCCAGCGTCTTCTTGGAGTGAGCCAAAATATTGCTGAGTAATTGCAAAGTGGTGGCATGGTGGAGTAAAAAAGTCGTAGTAACTCGCCAGATCCAATAAGTTGCGGAATTGATTGATGGTTGCCTGAACTAGGAACTTCGGTATGGCCTGGACCTTTTCTGGGACGGGTTTTATCCCATCAGTGTGTATTACGTGACCCAAAAAATCTATGCTGGGGACGCCAAATTTGCATTTGGCAGCATTGATTCGGACGCCGTATGAGTCGAGTCGTTGGAACAGCTGTCGAAGAGGAACCTCGTGTTCGAAAGGGTTCACAGCTCTCCAGCTAAACGTAAACAAAGTTGACACGCCACAGAACTTGGTGAATAAACTGCCAGAAATTTGTAGTAGGTCTCCTCAGGCCAAAAGGCATGTGAGTGTGCCCGAATAACCCGAGGGTAGTTGTGGCGACTGGCTTGGGCATAACATTGGATTCGATTGAAATTTGGTGGCATACACAAAGTAGACTTATCATAGAGAATACAAACCAAACCATGCAGCAAGTGGGTAGTCTTAGATATGCGGGACAGGGTATTGGCCAGAGACAGTCGCGAGGTTCAAAGCTCGGCAGTCGCTGCACGGTCGCCAATCGCCAGTCGTCTTCTTTGGAACATGATGGAGGGTGATGACCAGTAGCTGTCGGGCTGTCGGACAATATCAAGCCCAAGCATGTGCTCGAACTCTGTCTCAACAATCTTCGAGCGGTACGCAGCAAGGCGGCGCGGTCGGCTCGCAAGCGGTGGTCAAGTGCGCCTGTTAGGCCTCATACAGTCTGACTTTCCGGCATGTTTATTTCCATATGTACCTCGGGTCCCATCCTCTCCTTCATCATGAAGGGTGGTCACACCTTGCTCCGAAAAAGACGCATTCACCACATGTCTGCCCGTGAAACTTCAAGACCAAAAACTTCTATGAGCCGACTTCCAGAGAGCCAGCAGTTGCTGTTGGCTGAATCCTTCTGTCTGGCCCGTACAAAACTTCAGACCCCGATCGGGCAGTCAAACTGTTCGTATATTCCATTTTTTGTCCTCGACGAAGGAGCTTGCTGTCTGAAGATTGACCCTCTCCTCCCCGACCCTGTTAAGGACATGCCTGCGGACACCTATTAATTGTGTGTGCCTGTAGTCATCGGCTGGCTTATAAATGAATAAATTAGGAAACCCTGCTTGGGCAATCAGCTGATGTTTTAGAATTGGTGGATCCCATACGTTTCAGCAGGCCGGGGGGAGGCAACTTTGGCCAAATGTGATTAAACTTACGGCTCCAGTTGCTGCCTCGTAGCTCAGATGGCCAGAGCGTTGGCTGAACTCAAGCTTTTCCCTTGCTCTCGTGGGTTTGAATCCTAACGAGACCCCGCGTTTTTCACAGTTGGATTTGAATGGGTTCAAGGACTGGCTTCTGTCATTATCGATTGCTTATTTATTCATTTTTCTTCCCCATGCATTTAAATGAGACAGCCCAAATAATCTGGTCATCTCGAATATCATTATGTGAGAGATTGCCTCCTTCCTGAATTACATAATGTCTCCGAGGGTGAATTTATGATTTAGCCCGAAAGACTGGTTGCTAAAACTGATGTGGCTGACAGTTTCAGATATTATGTACAACGCCTGCGTGGTTTAATGCAGGCACTTTGTGGCAAGAATTTACGCTTTAGTTCTTCTTGCGATTTCAAAAGAGAATAGGCTGAATTACAAAGCACTGTCAGCACAATTTGAATAACGGCTTCAGTTTACTATTATACTACTTTTTGAATATGACCCGAAGTTTATCCTGAGCTGAGCGAAGGGTTGCAATTATTCCAAGCCGCCATTATTCACAGCAATTTCATATTTGACAGGTGGTAGTTAAAAAACCCATGACACGAGAAGAAGAAGAAAAAAAATCGGTAGGTGTAGTAGCCTGAGATCTCGAACTCACACAGGGCTCCAGCATCAGTGGCTATGCGAGTAAAATAATAAATGAATAAGTTTTGTTGCCAAAGAAGGAGGGTAGGAGACTGAGAGGGGGTAGTGTCCGCGACTGGGTCGTGCCCACGCCTTCTAACCCACAGCGGGCCCACGGCGAGGTGAGGGCCTGCATCCTTGGGGGGAAGCGGCCAGCGACACCTGGTCGCGTGGGCGTAGGGCGTGGTAGCGGTGGGGGGGTGGCGGTTAGATCAACATGTCTGCTGGAGTTGGTATCAGACACCAGCAATTCCTCCAGCGACTTCTGTGACACCGGCGCGCGTCAGTATCCGCGTGCTCCAGACGGAGACCACAAAAGGTGTTCAGTTGTCGCTTCGCTCATACGGTCTCCATTTTGGAAGAGCCCGAACGCTTAAGCATGATCGGGCATCAGTCTTATTCTCAACACAAACTTGGACAATGGAAGCGAAGAGACGAATCCCAGAAAGCAGTCTTGAAGAAGGAGACACGATCGCTGGGACCTGGCGATCGAGACACTCAAGTTGCTTCTACAAAACAAATACAATGAAACGGAGAATCGTCTTGGACAGGCCCAAGCCCTTCAGCCCCTGAACTTCCGTCTCAGGACGTACTTCACGCTCGACAGGACAATCTACGAACAGGCGAAGGGCACACCATGGGTTCGCGGATTTCGGGATTCATCGCGGTCCTGCAATGGTTCGAGTCGCTGGTCTTCGAGCACCACAGACCGAAGTTATGGGCCCCGTATCTGGATGATACCTTCGTCGTTATCTACCGGGTGTAAACCATACCCTTCTCAATTATTATATACAGACTGAATTTTTTGCATAACCTAGACATGCCTGCTGTCCTAACGCAAAAACACCTGTTCACCGTGTATCCTGTTGCATAACGTAACCACGAGTGGATCAGGCTGCCATTTCCTTCTGCCAGTGCAGTCGGATCGATTGTTGGCATGAGAGTGGAAAAAAACCCAAGCTACCATTGTTCCACCGGCAACATCCTCCACGTTATCTATGGTTTATAGTTTTCGTGACCGACGCCTGTCTCGAAGTAACATCGCAGCATGAAACAACACGTTCTTAGGGAGCTTTCGAAATTCGTGAACGAGACTAAGGTCTTCTAGAATCTTCAGAGGCGAATTTCGGGAACTTCTGACGTTTATTGAGATTGATACCTCTAGATGAAGGTTGACGCCCGGTATTCCATCACAGCAGAAATTTGATGCAGTCCTTACTAATGTGGATATGCCCCCCTTGAATACATAGCAATGTACTAAAGTCGGGAGTTGGTACGATACCAGCTGATGGAATAACAAAGTCCACGCTGTCAGTCTTTTTTGTGTGTACAAGGAGTGTTTTCTGTGAAAACCTAGTTCATTGTGCGCGTGTGTGACAGACATAGAGGGGATGCTTGGCCTTGTCAGCCACCTGCATCCGATCCCGCCTGCGGTCTCCCTACCTCTTAATTGGCACCAGCCGTACTGCGGATAGGGTTTGGATATAAACAAAATTCGGGCGCTGGAGAGTGAGGGAGAGAGAGGCGAGAGAGAGAAATTGGCAGATACCGCTCGGGACTGCAATCACTGTAAACTAATTCACGCGCGAGTCACCTTCCTGAATTTGCGACGCCCTGGGGCACACGGTGGACGTTATCTTCTGCGATAGCTGAACTTCAGTATACTACGGACTGCCTGATGGCAGAATGTAGATATAATGTCAGGTAATCAGTTAACGATGTTATAGTTTGGCGCAAACATTCATATTGTCATTTTAAACGAGTCTGGAAATGTTTGCTCCATATGGTGTACTTTAAGTTAGTCCGTTGATTTCTGAGAAAATCAGGTGTATGTAAACAGAGAGAGAGAGAGAGGAATTCGCTTTACTTTTAAATTGTAAATTCAAAATTTTCAGCACAGTTGGGCCCCATTCACTGTGGACAGAAAATAGGTTAATAAATTTCTCAAAAGTCGAAAATATTAACACAAATAGAAACGACTATTAGTTGAACAGTTCGGGTCTTACCTTCTGCATTTCAGTCTCTTCACACGTAAGATATCGCGCCAGGAATGGCGATACTGAATTTTGATATGTTGAGAGATGATTCAAAAGCCACGGCGCATGGAGCTGGAAGATTTCGCGGTCATTGGATCAGAATGCAGAGAATGGGCAGCATCATCTAGAAGCTGACCAGTAAAGTGCTTCATCGTTTTAAAATGTCGTTTTTTAATAATACCGGCTAGATCGCAGTTGGTAGCCAGGCCCCGCATTACTGGTGGCTGGAGGTTTGTTTATTGGGACTATTTTGTAGGGCTCCACAATTACATCCGACCCATTTGGCTTCCGTTTTACGTTTTAGGTTAGGATAAGGATACCGGTTAATGGTTTTCGCTTTTCGGGTTAGGGTTCTGCCTTTAGGCTTAGGTTTTCGGGTTACGGTTGGGGTTTTGGCGTACGAATAGGTTTCAGTATTACGGTTAGGTTTCTCAGTTACAGCTATGTCTAAGGACTACGGTTACGTTTACGATTTCGGTTAGGGTTAGGGTTCGGGGTGCCGTTAGGGTTAACGGTTACCGTTTAAGATTGAGGTTACGGTTAGTATTAGGGTTAAGGTCGCCGTTCACTTCCCCATTCCGGACTACCAACTGCAATCTAGCCATAATACCGGCTAAAAAGGGATACAAATACACCGGCAGCAGAAGATAACATTTGAAGGAGTCGTATTAAAATGAAAAGATCCTTTTTAAGCAAACTAGGAAAGGTGACAAAAGAAAATTAGAAATAAGAGAAATAATGCAGGCACCATATTAAGAGCTGAGGTGTGTGGTCGCAACGTGAGCAACGGATGTAATAACAAAGTTTACGAGCTTTAGCAAATGGGGTCTCTATAAGGAGGGAAAATGAGAGATTTTAGGATAAAGTAACGCCAAGGTATCTAAGAGAGGATGCCTCACTACTAAGGGTGGTAAAGGATTCAGAACTAGGAGAGGACCGCAGTCGGAAAATCCATTGATCTATTTTTTTTTGTTCATTAGGATACCATTATTTTCTTGCATGGTCAGGCCCATCCTTAAGACTGGATATGCGTCGGGTTTTTGAGAGGATGTCCAAAAACCACATCGTCAGCATTCTTAACCAATAAACAGTCGTTTGGGGACTTAAGATCATCGGTGTAGAGGGTGTAGAGATGAGGGTATAAAATGGAACCTTGAAGAACTCCACACTCATTGGAAAGGACCGTAGATGCCTGCTTGACGGAATGGAGAAACTGAGTGCGGGAGGTAAAATAATCGCCAAACCAAGAGACAATGAAAAATAGAATATATACCAGAAAGCGCATAAGGTAAGCCGGATCAAACCCCTTTGCATCATGTAGCGGCGTAAAATTTGCAGTACACTTGTCTGAGCTTTTAGCTAACACCCATGCCTAGGATATGGCAAATCAGTGTTCTAGTCGGCCTCAGCCAGACTTCTGTGTCTTTGTGGTAATGCCATACTGTCCATATTACTGGCCGCCGTCCGGCTGCTGGCGGGGATCAAGATCAAACCCCATGGCACAACAAGAAGAGTATACACGTAATCTGTTCGGCGGGCGCCTCCGTCCGCCATTGTTCACATACCCAACCGCGACAGACTGGGCAATGGGTCCGCGACTCAGTGGTTGGGGCATTGGACTGCTAACCAACCGGACAAACGTTCGAGCCCCTGTGGTTTGACAAGATCGGCTGATGATTACTACTGAGCCGGAAACGGCTGTTCCAGTCGTTCCTGCCTTTGGCGACAATATTAGTACGCATGTAGTTAACCATACATTTGGAGATAAATACATGGGAGACCGAAGTAGCAGTTCTTGGCCTGTCAGCAGTCACCAGCCAGTCATAACAAACCGCAGGTGTGGGGCACCTAAGATTCGAACTCGGGATCTTCGGTTATGGAGGGTAGCGCTGTATCATTGAACCAGGGGCCCGTTGTCCTGTCGGTTGTGGAACATTAATTATGGTAAATGGATGCTCACTGGCCAAGTTACGGGACGTGCTTTTTCCATTGTGCTTTAACGCTGCGCACTCAGGGTTAGGTATTACTGGTTGATTTCTGCCACCAAGCCAGAAGTGTACATTATGGTCTCTCTTGACTTTGTCGATACCTCCTATATACCTCCGCTACTTGTCGTTATGCGACTGCCTGCGAGAGTTATAGCAAGAAACAGCGAAACGTGGACGACCCGTACCTCTTCTGTGAGCGTCCATTTACCGCATACATGCATATATAAGCCTTAGAAACTAAGCGAATATAACTTTACTCTCATTGGTATTTCCCTCTCAGCTGATATGAAAATTACTGCGTTTATTTTGGTATGCTCTGAATGACACGCATGATGAAAGGTGCGCTCGTTTGCGGAAACCACTTTTTACAACCAAAAGAGGCTCGGGCAACTGTTTGATGTCCGTTGTTAAACTGTGTGCCGCAAAAATGAAACATATTTTTGCACAGGGATTTTCAAACTTAATTATGTTTGGTAGCGGACGCTCACCGATGGTTCTTACGGAACTCATTAGTTCCGCTGTGTCTTACGGGCTCTCCTTCGAGCCCAACCAGAAGCCGGTAATAACACATCGCCTATATCATGCGCCGCTGTGCGGCTGCTGGTTGGGCTCGAGAGAGAGCCCATAAGGCACAACGGAATGAGTGAGTTCCGTAAGAACGGTCGGTGGGCGTCCCCTACCATTGTAAATTCCCGATCGAAAACCGACAGGGCAACGGGCTCGTGACTCAGTGGTTAGAAGCGTGGACATCTAACTAACAGGTCGCGAGTTCGAGCCTCGGGTGTTCCACACTTCGGGGTTGGGTATGACTGCCTGATGACGGCTAGTAAGCCAGAAATGGCCATTCCAGTCTCCCTTGACTCTGTCGGTGATAACGTACTGTCAGTCGTCTTTTCCCTGGTCGATTTCCTTTCCTATTTTCTATCCCCTGTCTGTTTATCACAACCCGCTCTTTCGCAAAATTTAGCTGAGCTCGATAGGATTAAAATGAGATTTTACGCGGTTATAACATAATGACCCTGAGCAGTTAACTCGTCAGAAATTGAATCTCGCTTACAACTTCTAAAATCAAGCGTAGTTGGGTTATAAGCTGGCTAGACCGCAGTTGGTAGCTATGAATGGGGAAGCGGACGGCGAACTTAACTCTAATCCTAATCGTAACCCCAACACTAACCTAAACCTTAAACGTTGACCGTAAGCTAATTTCATTTCATGCACGACGCGGTTACCGCGACATCAACTGGTGTGAGAAATAATTCACTTACACAGTTCAGACTATCATTCTTATATACTAAAACTACTCACCTTGAACAGACTGAGTTATGTCGAAAATGACGGAGGACGTCAGTACTACTGCTACTACTACTACTACTCCTACTACTACTACTACTACTACTACTACTACTACTACTACTACTACTACTACTACCGTCACCAATACAATTCATAAAGGGAAGTGCTTTTAAAACGATCTGACGTTTGGAAAAGCTAGGTACCGCCAGCTTTCTATCTTTTAAGAATGGTATTAGAGACGACCAATAACCGAAGCACGAAAAGACCATAAAATAAAGTAAATAATATTGTCATTCAACAAAGCTCCCTCTCAAGTGACCACAAGTTTAAGTTTTCACCTCATAAAGAACCCATTTCTGGAGTACCCATAACTGTAGCTGGCAGACATCTTTGTGAAAAGTATTCCAGCCATATTTTTAAAGCCGGACTAGAAGGAACAGCTCTGGTTTGCCTGCCAGTAATATCCCAACCTAGGGGAGGTCTGAGATTTGAACCAGAGTTCCGTTGCGCCCCTAGTATTTAATTCAAACATCTTCCCACTTGAGTCGTGGATCCAAGCCCCGTCAGCTGAGATGGGAACTACCCAAAGTCTTGCAGAAGAGGCGGACTATCAGAATGGTTTCAGGAAGAAACGTGCTCGTCTTGTTTTGTATGATAACTCCAATCTGTTGTCCTGGAAGACTGTCGCCTGATGATATACAATTGACCTTTCTGGACAGAGAGGCTTACGGACCAGTGACGATCTGCTCATCAACCAGCTGTAATGGTCGCTTCTGCGCTGTGATTGAAGAAGTGGTACGTTTAGACCTCATGATTCCACAAGTCTTACCGTGCGGTTAAAGGGTACCAGAGATGACTGTCCTTGTGATACGAGAAGGCGGGGTAGGAGCGGACAGTGCGCGTATTATGGAAGATATCGAACAACGTCTAGCATGGCTCCACTCGGCCTGCATCAGAACGTACGTGGGAATTTTAGACAAGACGTTAATTGCAGCGTCTGGAAAAATTGATAGACTTCATTGTTATATGACTTCAAATATTTCCCATCGCAGCCTACAGGACTTATCCCCCCATATGAAGTAGCGTAACACTGGACCTCAACACTTTCGATGATACAATGGCCTAAATTCGCATTTTAAATTCCTTAGAGCCTGAGGTTTGGGTGAAGCGGCCGGCGAAAGCGAGAAGTGACCAGTTTAGACTACGCTGCCTTTGACGGTCGCTAGTCTCAAATGGAGATTTTCTGCGAGCTTTGTCAAGGATGAGGTAACAATCCAATTGATGTTGCCGTACCTCAAGATGCCACTGACCACGCTGAGCTGGATGAAGCTGCTGGGTCCGATGGAGGGAGCCACAAATGTTGATGCATA
Source organism: Spirometra erinaceieuropaei (assembly GCA_902702965.1). Taxonomy (NCBI): domain Eukaryota; kingdom Metazoa; phylum Platyhelminthes; class Cestoda; order Diphyllobothriidea; family Diphyllobothriidae; genus Spirometra; species Spirometra erinaceieuropaei. Next base: position 1,151,835 of record CACRXP010000144.1, read on the forward strand.
TTCAGTCGTCCGCGTCACAGTGATCTCCCCGTTTCTCCGATTCACCTGCATCCTCGTAACCTCTCTGAATGCTGTAAGCGGCTCATTCGCCAGCGGCTAACGCATCACAACTGTCTGTGCTCTGTGTACAGACATTAATCCACGTGGTGTTAGAAGGCGGCTGACGGGTTTCAAGACGGTCTTCACATACGGAGGCGTTTACCAGAATTTAAAATCGGCGCCTGTGTTGGGGGATCACGTCGTCTGATATTTTGTTACTAATTCTTACAACAATCCTGACTCATCCTGGCATTAATAGTCAAGTGTTACTGATAGCGTCTTTCGCATTTCTCATAGTCCAGTTTGCCGTTATAGTTCATACCCTGCGCCTTATACATTGCTTTCCTGAACACACACACACACATACACCGGGAGTGTTTACCGAAATTTAAAAGCGGTGCCGTTTGAGATCTTGTCTAGATTAACGGACTTGCTTGGGTAGGCGTTCTCTCTGAGTATCCAACGAGTTCACTGTAATTCAGTAGCCTTTTTCCCATTTCACGGCAGTGCGTCTCACCGGGGCCAGTATAGCGTTCTCATGAAACCCTGTTTGTGGCAGATTGGGTGGTTGTCGCCACAGTTCGTGCCCTGAGCCTTACCTACCGCTTTCCTGATCATACCGGATTTTGGGTCCGCTCACTCTGTGCAACCGAATAGGATGTCAAAGCAGACCATCCGGCCACTTCGTCAGCCCTCCCTGGGAATTATGTATCCAGGAAGAAAGCCTTCAGATGTTCTTTGAATGCCATTATCCAACCCACATCGCCGACGACGAAGTCACCGCCTGTCTAACCATGAATTTCAGTCAATGGTGTTGGAAGCCCAGTGTTTCAAACAGTTCCAAGACCGACTCGTCTGTGACTTCAAAGCCAATGGTCCAATGGGCATCGCCTGCACCAATAGTCTTCCGCCGAACGAGAAATGTCTTTCAAGACGGGATTTGAGGAGTTGACTGGGATTCTTCTCCTCTCCTATTTATCATGAAAAAGAAATTGGGTACTCCTGGAAGCCGGGTCCTGGAAAATAGAAGTAGGGGGAGTCGGGGCATCAAATGGTATCATTACCTAGTTTGGTAGGCAACCAGCGGACTCATTACGACCGCTCAACTGTGTTGTCTGAATCAGCAGTCATAACTACTGTCTGTCGAAATATCCTCCTTCCTCGTTTGTTATTTGGGGTACTTTTGAGGTATACAATGAGCCGAAAAGTAGTACCTTTTGTCTACCTTGGAAAGTCAATGGGATGAGCTAAGACTGCTTCTTGGACGCTGACCTGCGTCGGTCAATTCCTTTCCCCGAATTACGGTCTTTAAATATTCCTTGGTCATCGGCGCCTGTGCTGAGGCAGAAAGTGAGCATCGATTTGGTGCCGTGAATCCAACGACGATGAAAGAATTTGTCAATGCTTCCCATAAATCGGGAGAACCCTGGTACTTATTCTCTGCCCTCCTGGTTAAGGCACTGAAAAAGTTTCAACTCGTCCAAGTTTTTTTGACAGGATGATAAACTACTCGGATCGCACAGTTAAATATGAACCCCGTCTTACAGGCTGTTTCACGCTAAATTCCAGGGTAACCTACTCCCATACCTTAACTTAAGCCCTAATTTTATCACTAACCTTAATCCTAATCCGCCTAACCCCACTCCAGCAGTAACCCTCGAGGCCTTGCCCTAATCCAAACATTAACGCCCTTAACCCGTCCTGGAATGTGGGGTAAGGCCGTCTGTAATAAGAGGGCTCCATATTCCCGTGGAAAACCCCTAATCATTAGAGTTTGCCCATCTTTTAGGTCTCTGTTTCTAATTCAGACCTCGACTACTTTGTACTACGGGTGTGGGCTGTCCTCCAGCATCAGGTGGAGTAATTGATGGAGTCTGAATTTTTGTTGGTTGATCTGCTGTGGAGTGGTTAGTTTTAGGCCACCCAGGTGTTTGGAGCGGACTGTGAACTCTGCCACAAAAGTTCATAAGACAAGCAGATTCGTTCACTGTTCAAATTGTACTCTGTGTGTCCGCCACGCGGACCCTTTTAGAGGACAATGCGGTAGTTTGTGGCGTGTGCTCTGACGCCAGCAGGAAAGTTCACAGCAGAGCCACCCACACCCTCCCCAAAAAAACTTTCTTAAACGTTATTTGCACGCCAAAGTCTGCTGACACTGTTCCCTCCATGCAGACGCTCATCCTTAAAAATATTTCGTTACCGTCGGATCCCGGAGGCCCAAGGAATCAACTAAGTCACTTCTTGGACGGTCACAGTGTGTCGGTCAACTGGTGCTGATTGGTATCTGAATTTTCCATTGCAAGTCCCCACAACCTTGTGGGGTTTCATTGAGGCCGTTTCACTAGACTAAATTAAACTCTCGTGGACCATCAACTACACGAGCCTATGGGAAGCCCATCAGAGATTTGGTGCGTTATTCGCGGTAATTAGAGTGTAAACAAGGTATAGGGCTAGTCAGGTTCACTTTGACGATCAGTCAATCACAGTGTAGGCCACTTTTCGGATGTTTAATTCAATGTGTGCGGCCGTGAGACACGTCCAAGTATCCCGCTCTAATCAGACAAACATTGTAATGCTTAGTGTGCCCAGCTATAAACGCTGAGGCCTATTAACAGCGATGCCACCACACTTTATGTTTACACTTATGAAAGGCACACTCTTTTCTTACCGAAGTGGCCCAGTAGTACCATCTTCTTCCGGATAATCGGAGTGATAGTTCACTAGAAGTAATCCTTGAGGGATAGGTGTTTCAATTTTATCTCTTTCATTCTCACCCTTGCTTCGGACTGAACACTTCATGGAAGTAGAGCTGAAAGTGCAGCCGGAAGTGAAGGTTGATAAGCCTTGCTCGACAAATAATGAACTGTAATCACTTGAGCCGGCAATGCGCATCAGGCCAGTGTGCGGGGATGACGTCAGCGTCCTCAAAGAGCGGAAGTGCCTACGCGTGGGAGACAAAGTGTCCTTGACAGACAAATGAAGGCGGAAGTCTTCATTGTCAGCTGGAAAAGTCAGTGACCTTGACAATGACGTTTTCTGATATCACCGATCTGCCTGTAAAATTTGTAATAAGGCGACAGGATTGGAAAGTGAAGATGATCCCAGGTCTTGGTCTTTAAGTCGGACATCTTGACCTTGGTGGGATGTACGAAGCGGCAAGCCTTGCCTATACTCGTTAGTAGTTGGGAGTATTTACACTCTGTTGGTTGCACCATTGCAAGCTTCCTTAGCTGAAATTAGGTCGACAGAGAATGCGGGTAGATTGATACAGTACTGTTTCGGGCTTATTGTGCCTTCATTCAGCCAATCATAACCCTGACCACCAGCATCTGGGACCAGAAACGCAAACATGCGCACAGACGCACCTGGCGCAGTTGATCCACCACTGGGGTCTACCAGATGGGTCATAAGCACTTCATCGAACCGAAGTTCATCAGTGCCTCGCCACCTGTCATTCTCTGTCGCTGCAGATCGGATATTTATCAATCAGGAATGGGCGCACACCGATCTATTGGCTTCACGAAGCAAACAAGCTCCATATGTGTGGCAAAGGTCACGAACAGGCAACCAATTACCAGGCCGAAGTCGGCCAAGTCATAATGGCAGCAAGGAGGGACGACATCTGGTAGACCCCAGTGGTGGATCAACTGCGCCAGGTGCGTCTGTGCGCATGTTTGTGTTTCTGGTCCCAGCTGCTGGTGGTCCGGGTTATGATTGGCTGAATGAAGGCACAATAAGCCCGAAACAGTACTGTATCAATCTACCCGCATTCTCTGTCGTCCCTCCTTGCTGCCATACATATATATATATATTATGATAGTGGGCGCTCACCGATCAGGTTACGGAACATGCTCGTTCCGTTGTGCCTTGGGGCTCATGCTTAAACCCTCGCAGGCAGTCGCACAGCGACTAGTGATATATGTTGGAAAGGTAATACCGACAAAGACAAGGGAGACCGGAATGGCCATTTCTGGCTTATTAGCCGTCATCAGCCAGTCATACCCAACCCCAAGTGTGGATCACTTGAGATTCGAACCCGGGATCTTTGGTCATGGAGTTGAACGCTCTACCATTGAGCCACGGGCCCGTTGTCCTGTCGGTTGTGATCGGGAATATTAATTATGATAGTGGGCGCTCACCGATCAGGTTACGGAACATGCTCGTTCCGTTGTGCCTTGGGGCTCATGCTTAAACCCTCGCAGGCAGTCGCACAGCGACTAGTGATATATGTTGGAAAGGTAATACCGACAAAGACAAGGGAGACCGGAATGGCCATTTCTGGCTTATTAGCCGTCATCAGCCAGTCATACCCAACCCCAAGTGTGGATCACTTGAGATTCGAACCCGGGATCTTTGGTCATGGAGTTGAACGCTCTACCATTGAGCCACGGGCCCGTTGTCCTGTCGGTTGTGATCGGGAATATTAATTATGATAGTGGGCGCTCACCGATCAGGTTACGGAACATGCTCGTTCCGTTGTGCCTTGGGGCTCAT
>CACRXP010000144.1:1187929-1201154 GCA_902702965.1 Spirometra erinaceieuropaei
TGATGATCATTCAGCCAATTTAGCGTTTTTTACTTTTATATCTTCTCTGCGTTGAAACATGGTTCTGCCCTTCTGACATTCATAAAGAATTAATGAGTATCATAAACCTTCCCCTTCCAAGTGTTTTGACGTTGATATAGTGCATTCCAAGCTTGCAAGGCCGTACGGGGCAGGTTCAATCGCAAGAATTGCATTCCATTCTCCTACAGAGCATTAAAGGAGTAAGTTGTGATCGATAGCTGATCTCGCGCAACAAGGCCCCTCGATTTCAAGGAGCAGGAAATATTCTCACCGGTTTCAAGTGTTTTTGCGAAAGCGATAAAGGTCTTCGTCAAGGTCGCTAGAAACCGTCTCAGTCAAGATTTCATAGGAGGAGAGTTGCAAAACGGAAAACAGAGCATAAAAAGCTGTGTAAAAGTAAGCGATATAACGTGGTCACCAAAAGTACATTTTCTTACGCTAAAGTAAGGAATTTTTGAGGAGTTATGCATGGCTCAGAATATCGAACTGCATGCAACAAACTCAAGTAGAAATGAAAAGGATGGCATGCAAACGAAAACGTAATGATAGCATGCGCTACCGATTTCTGACATAATGGTCATAACGGCACCAAATTGTTCATTTTGAACAAGTTTGTAAAGCCGCACGCTTTTCGCTTTATCTGAACTTCTATCTGTCAAAATCCATGACCAAAGGTCCCAGGATCGAATCTCAAGTGATCCACACTTGGGGTTGGGTATGTCCGGCTGATGACGCTTAATAAGCCAGAAATGGCCATTCCGGTCCCCTTTGTCTTTGTTGGTACTACCTCATATATATGTATGAAGGATAGTTATACCGTATTAATCGGAAGCCCAGGCACGCGTTTTGCCGATGTCTCTGTCACTGCGTGACGTAACTGCAAGCGGCTCTGCTCCTTAGTGGGTCCCCCAACGTTCTCTTTGCAGTTTCTGGTATATAAAGTCCGGAGAATGATCAAGCGAATAATTTCAGAAATCATTCGGTGCAGGAAATCGTGTTAAGTGTCCGAGACAGGATTTTTCTAAGAACCACACCTGAAATGTCAATGGACTTTTGCATCGAAAACAATCAGCTACTGTGAAATAACCAAATAATGTCCATTCTACAAGCCAGGACTACTTTTAGTAGCATGCGTTTATCTGACAAATGACTCTACCGTAGTACCTACGTTAGGAATAAGGTTTGACCATCTACCATATAAAACTATGCTACAAGTAGGTGAATGGAGATTACGTGGCTATTCCGCGGTAGTTGATTATCTTCGACTCAAATGTCCATTGAAATTTCGGGTCAGCCCCTGCCAGTGGGGTCTCAGACACTTTGTTCCATTTCCTACGCTTAATATTTTTAAAATTATTAATTTTATATATATTCTTCTGAGAACGAAAAACAGTCTTCGATCACTGGGATGAAGATTTTGATTATGCCTCCGCTTTTATAAAAACCATTATTTTCTTCGAACGGATTAACAAAAGCTTTCGTCGTATTTTGCGGATTAGTATTTTGCCCGTAATTCTTATAAATGTAGCTCCAATGCGGCGGAATGCAGAGATGTCACAATTTTTACATGTTCGAAACCCGAACGACATCCGTGCGCATTATTCAAGTCATTATTTCTCCAGCGTTTTTACATTCCTTAAGTGAACTTCTGACACAAATATTATTTATAATGGGTCGAGAAATAATGGTTTAGGGACAATTCAAAAAAAGACCTCGCGCTCGTTGAATTCACCTGTTGTTTACAATCCTCGGCGTCCAGCTCATTGTTTTTGCCGCTGCTGCTGATGCCACCGAATGCTACACATTTAACGTACTGGCCATCTCAACCGTCCACAGGAGAGGGTCCGGAAGGTTAGGGTTGGAGTTAGAGATGTAGTTTTTAGTAATGGCTTCGAGCAAGCGTAAATATCAAAGTTAGGGTTAACGCTAGAACTCGGGAATAGGTATTCTCCAGGAATTTACTTTATGGCCATCTTTAGGAGAAGGAGGAAGTTTATATTTCTATGTCCGACCGAAAGATATCCTAGCTCAAGCGTTTACAATCAAAAGTATGCCCGTTTTTTCAACGCAATTGCCTTTAATTGGGGCGAATGTAACTTGATGAAATTTCCGGAGAACAATGTATAATCTATTGCAAAATGATGGACCACAAAAGCAGCTGTTGGTTGGCTAGCTACATCGACACACATGGCGCAGGTGATTACTATTCAAAGTCTAACATCCGTCGGGCATTAATAAATTGGGGAAATAGACTGGGCTTATGACGATCATGATCCCGCTTGGCGATGTTTAACACTGGAGAGTTGACCCAACTACCTCGATTGAGTATTCGTATGTTTTATCATCCCCTGTAATAGGCTAAAAAGACTGCGCATTTGTTGATCAGCTGCCAAAAGAGACCAAACGAATATTATGCATGTATCAGATGACGAAGAAGTTATTTATTTAACAAAACACCACAAACCAAACGCCTATATACAGTCCACCAAGCCGGCGAAGACGAAGTACGGACGTAGAAACATCAGTAGTATCACTCAAACACGCCTGTCAGGATATCAGAACTAACAGCCCTCCACTTACTGACCACTCCGTAGAATGAGTCCATTTATTCCGACTAATTCGCGGTTTTACTTACATTTCTTTTTACGCTCCAGAAAAATTTCGACTATTGACAGGCAGATCGGATCTTATTTTGTAGCCGTACCTGCAGTAGACAAGCTCTAGCCCAACCCCTAACAGAAAGATTTCGAGTAGAGGCTGACATCCTCGCAGGCCTAGGGTGATTTACCCGACTTGCTTATGCTATTAGTACCGCAAGCTCCATAAGGAGTCATCTTCTGTAAGGTATAAATGACCACTTTGTGCTCGCCGGTGCGGGATTTCCAACTTACAGGAAAGGATGCAATCACAACTCTACCACTAAGATTATCATGTACTCTGACTGGTGTGCTAGAGATGCGTTTGGGTAATTACAGCCCCATGCTTGCCTTTACTTAGTTTGAAATTTCCTGGACACCAGATATTAATTCTCGGTTAAGGAAAGCTGGAGGGTGATGAATGAGCTAACTTTATTTGTTACAATTCTAGTAAACTCCTGTTTATATCTAGTCATGTAATTCTGGCAGATCGGACTTCATGAAATTGGACATTGCTAACTAGTCCTGCAACCGGCAATCCCGTTAGTGTCACATGGGACCAATAAAATTGGATCTAAAGTTGCAGATTACGAAAGAATGTTTAAACAGAAGCAATGAACACATTAGCCGAGTGTGGAACGTCCAGCCTACAGGAGACGATTTCAATGACCGGCTAGATCGCAGTTGGTAGCCCGGACCCGCATTACAGGTGGCTGGGGGGGGGGGGGGGTTGTTTACTGGGGTTATTTTGTGAGCCTCCATAGTCACATCGGACACATTTGGCTTCCGTTTCAAGTTTGAGGTTAGGATTAGGGTACCGGTTAATGGTTTCCGATTTTCCGGTTAGGGTTATGCCTTAAGGCTTCGGTTTTCGGGTTATGGTTAGGGTTTGAGCGTACGAATAGGTTCCAGTATTACGGTTAGGCTTCTCAGTTACGGCTATGTCTAAGGGCTACGGTTACGTTCACGATTTCGACTAGGGTTAGGGTTGCCGTAAGGGTTAACGGTAACGGTTGAAGTTAGGGTTAGGATCAAGGTTGGAATTAAGGTTAAGGTCGCCGTCCGCTTCCCATTCCTGGCTACCAACTGCGATCTAGCCCAAGGTCCAAACCCCAACCTGAAAAAAACGCAGAAAAACGCCTGGGAGGTAAGAATATCCCGATTAGGATCGCCGCCAGGCTTGAATTTATACAGCAAATTGGGCGCTCGTCATATGAGTTGCGACGCCAACCGAAGAAGGAGGAATGTCGATGCATGCAAGTGGCAACGTGATCTGTGATGTTATCTGCACCGGATGCGTCACATGAAACAAAAGTGCGCTGGTGGTGGTAGAAAAAAGGCCTAATAAGTAGTCATAAGTCAACCCGTCTGTCTCAACTCGTCTACTTCGAGGCCATGTGGGAGCGCGCACATTGTTGTGGGCCGGTTGCACAGCGAAATGTGAATATTCCGTTTGTCTATAGGACTTTCCGACCGAACCATCGTAGCAGGATCGCATGCCGACAAGTGATCCATCATCTATAGGTGTAGCGGATAAATGCGAGGAACATCCTAATGGTAATTTGCGCCTTGCTTGCCACTGACAACTTTGGTCAAATTACGGGTCCTTCAATCTCAGGACTACGTGATGACTGCCAGACGGCGGTCAGTATTATCACGGATGGCTATTAGTTTCTCCATCAAGTGGGCCCCCCAGCATTCCCCGTGTGTTTTCTGGTAGATACTCCATTTTAGAAATTGCCGCTTTTTAATTTCCTCAGACATCATATTCATGTATAAAATTCTCGGTCTGAGCCTATAGACCTTGAATAAACTGATCTACTCCAACTTTGTAGATAATTTCTGAGGAAATTAAAAAGCGACAATTCCTAAATTGGCGTATCTACCAGGAAACACACGGGGAATGCTGGGGGACCCACTGAAGAGCCGAACCCCTAACAGCTGCGACATGCAGCGGCAAAACATCGGCGAAGAACGCCTGTATGGGCCTTTGGCTAGTACCTGTGCTGTTAGTATGGAATGGCCTTGCCCTAAAGTATACTACTAGCTGCCTGTCGGCAGCTAATGCATATTACGCGGTCAACCCCCGTGGATGATGGACTTTGGCCCAAATATTCATGTAAAAAATTCTCGGTCTGAGCTTATAGACCTTGAATAAACTGATCTACCCCTACTTCGTAGATGATTTCTGGGGAAATTAAAAAGCGACAACTTCGTGATGATAACTGACATTTTAGTAAGGTCTGTTAAAGAGACACCTCTGGCGGACTGCTTATTAAATTGAAATTAGATCAACGTCCTTGCAATACAGTCGGATTTTGGAATTGACTCCACCATAACGGCCACATGTCGCCCCCCCCCCACATCGATACATACAATACAAGGCGAATGCGGAAAAATTAAGTTCAGTCAACACGATGATGAACTGGAGATCCGAGCTCATGATACACAAGGTGGATGCGAAGGACAGAGGGGGTTGACAATAAACGTCAGTCACTAAAAAAAACCAGAAAAAAATTGAGGAAGCGAATCTGCGAAAAAGCAGCACCAGAAAAGTCTTTGACGGAATAGGGTATTCTACGGGAACACGTTAATAGCCAGTAAATACCAACTAAATCACAGAAGGAAGATTTGAAGACAAAACTGAGGCCAGAGGGGGTCGTGTTTAAGGAACGTGATATAACGATGACTCAAATATTGCCGCTGTTATCTTTCACTAAAGACTGTCGCAGCTACTGGGGCTAATTGCATTCAAAACAGAATCGTTAATTTCGGTTCTGACCCTAAAAAGTCATGTCCCGGAGATTTAACTCCAAGTTCTGCACTGATTAATTTCCGAAATTATTCACCTGATTATTCTCTGGAGTTCATATACCGGAAACCGCTAGAGAACGCTGGGGGTCCCACTGAAGAGCCGAACCCCTCGCAGCTGTGTCACGCAGCGGCAGAATATCGGCGAAACACGTGTCTGGGCTTTTAGCAAGTATCTAGGTCGGGAGTACGGTATAATACCTTCACCATATGGAATTCATACTACTCGTAGTACTACTTGTTTGTAGAATGGGCATTACGTGGTTATTCCCCAGTAGTTGATTGTCTTCGACTCAAATGTTCATTGAAATTTCGGTTCTGACCCTAAAAAGTCATGTCCCGGAGATTTAACTCCAAGTTCTGCACTGATTAATTTCCGAAATTATTCACCTGATATACATATATATATGAAAGGAGGAAGTCCGTCGGAAATAGAGTTTTACTCGTGAATTTTCGAGCTGGTTGCACCAACCCGTCGTCAGACAAAGTGAAAAGTGAGAGGTGGCATTGCCACACTGCTGGTTGAGGACGCAGACAGAGAGGTAAGCAGACGACCTTGTGAGGGGGAGGTGTGCATCGTGTTGTGATGGGTGCAGGAGGTGAGGATAGATGTTGTGTGTCCCAGTTGTGGTTCACCGTGTTGGGGGGGGAAGGGGGGAGTAGGGCAGGGAGGGAGGAATGGCGTGTCGGCGAGATCATGCATGTCCGGGCACGCATTAGCTGTTGTTGTTCTTAAGGTGGGCGCCAGTCAGTCCACCGTGATCGGAGAAGAGGCGATCTCGGGAACCATGATTGTATTGTATTATATATATATATGGTAACTCAGAGGGGGTATGCATTCCGGGTTCGAATCTTAAGTGATCCACACTTGGGGTTGGGTATGACTGGCTGATGACGGCTAGTAAGCCAGAAATGGCCATTCCGGTCTCCCTTGTCTTTGTCGGTATCACCTTATCAACATATACCACTAGTCGCTTTGCGACTGCCTGCGAGGGTTTAAGTAGGAGCCCCAAGGCACAACAGAACGAGCATGTTCTGTAACCTGATCGGTGAGCGCCCATCTGTCATATATATATATATACCTGGGCCGCGCGTTTTCTCTATCATTCGGAATATATATATATATATATATAATGGTAGGGGGCACTCACTGATCGTCCCTTACGGAACTCACTCGTTCCGTTGTGCCTTACGGGCTCTCTCTCTAGCCCAACCAGCAGCCGCACATCGGCGCATGATATAGGCAGAATGACATTACCGACAGAGACTAGGGAGACTGAATTGACCATTTCTGGTTTATTAGCCGTCGTCAGCCAGCCATACCCAACTCCGAAGTGTAGAACACCCAAGGCTTGAACTCGCGACCTTTTATTTAGAAGTCAACGTCTCTAACCACTGGGCCACGAGCCCGTTGGCAAGGAGCCCGACAAGGCAACAGGCTCGTGACCCAGTGGTTAGAGGCGTTGACTTCTAAATAACAGGTCGCGAGTTCGAGGCTCGGGTGTTCCACACGTCGGGCTTGGGTATGGCTGGCTGACGACGGCTAATAAGCCAGAAATGGCCATTCCAGTCTCCCTTGTCTTTGTCGGTAATACCATTCTGCCTATGTATATATATATATATATATAGCAGCGAGGAGGGACGACAGAGAATGCGGGTAGATTGATACAGCACTGTTTCGGGCTTATTCTGCCTTCATTCAGCCAATCATAACCCTGACCACCAGCAGTTGGAACCAGAAACACAAACATGCGCACAGACGCACCTGGCGCAGTCGGTCCACCACTGAGGCCTACCAGATGGGTCATAAGCACTTCATCGAACCGAAGTTCATCAGTGCCTCGCCACCTGTCATTCTCTGTCGCTGCAGATCGGGTATTTATCAATCAGGAATGGGCGCACACCGATCTATTGGCTTCACAAAGCAAACAAGCTCCGTATGTGTGGCAAAGGTCACGAACAGGCAACCAATTACCAGGCCGAAGTCGGCCAAGTCATAATATATATATATATATATATATATTGCAATGTTCTGCGAGGGTTAGAAGATATTTTATGGAACATACACAGGTACAATATTTCGATAACCCACCTCACATGCGACACAACGTACGATCTCACACGCTAACCCTATCCAGGTGGACACTTAAAACTTCTTAAGGCTACCTAAAACACTCAGACCGTCGGATGCTCAAATCGAAGCTATGGGGACTGTGTTCATTTACATAGCTAACGCCATTTTGTCTATGTGCTGGCACTTCTCAGCCACTTGGGACTGTTCAATTGAGTCTGATCAGAGTTCATAAGTATAAGGAAAATCCAAACACCCGTTTTTCAGTGTTTGCCGATCACTAATACTAGAGGACCTCAAAAAGTTCGGTTCGTTGTCTCATTTCTAGATCTACTCCCAGGTCCGACTTGAGTGTTATTATCAGCCAATCGTCTGTCTCCATAGACAAGTAAACAAACACAACATACTGCTTTGGCATTGGTCATGGTCCAAAAAGCGAGCGTTACTCGGTAAATGATCCTTAGAGTCCTGTGTATTTCATAGTTATTCCGAAAGTAGAAGGTTCAAGAATTACAGAACCATGAAAAAACATCTACATATTACCAAGCACAGAACACCATCGCTTGAGCTCCGAGTTCGAAAACTCAGACTAAAAAACTTCCGTCACAGTAATCGCACCTTTGTCTTCTTTTCAACAGGGGAACCCCAGTGTTCGCGGTATACTGTTTTCATGAATGCTACAAACGTCTGCACTGGGTATTACCAACCAAAGGCCCTAAGCGAGTGTTAACATACTCGTAGATATCACGTGCGAGGACCGATCACCAGTCTGGCATGACCATAGAGGAAAATAGGACAGACGATGACTAGGCAGTAATATATAACTACAATCAGCGACTGAGATATGTGTTTGACTAGGAAAGATTATTTAAGCCTAGTTTTAATGCGAATCTCCATGCATCATAGTCAAAGACATTTCAGTTATCCCCGAGTGTCGGTTTATAATACACTTTTTCAGCCGCCTGCAAAAACTGCACTCTGTAAAAACGAATTATTATGAGACATGCATTTTTTTCACTGATTTACGGTGCCCTTATCAGTTCAAATACATTATGAAAAAAACAGTCAAAATATGCTTTCTTACACTCATTTAGTTGTAAGTCGTGCCGTTTTCAAATGTTATATAGAGTATCTTCCGACCTCAAAACCTGTTTTTATTATGAGATTACTTTAGACCATGAAGTGTCAATTAAAGAACACCGTACCTGTCAGTTTATGAGGGCCGCATATGAAGTATGCAACATAGTGTGCATCAATTGCAACGTTCTATGTGTACTAAATGACCTCTTCTCAACCGCACAGAGGTATTGGTAATTTGCCTTACGTGGATTGTAAGGCACCTTCTAGATTTAAGATGTCGTACGCAAATCCAATGGCAGCTCTGGCTCAAAAGTACTCGAAAGTCATAGGTATTTTGGCAGATTTTGAATAATTCATATTGACCCAACTGTGAAAAACTCGGCGCCCCGGTGGGATTCGAATCCATGCAGTAAGGAGAAGGCTTTAGCACAGCCAGCGCTCAAGTGGCTAGAGCGTTGTCTCTAAGAAAGCTTTCTCTTTACTGCGTGAGTTCGATTACCACCGAGGCGCCGAGTTTTTCACAGTTGAGTCAATATAAATTATTCGAAAGTCGAAGAACTTTTCTTAAAAAACCGACATATGTTAGTTCTTCACGCATAAAGTTTGAGGACGGTGTGGTCTTCTGCCAAACGTGTGAGATGAAGCTTCTTTCGTGCATGTTTTTTGGGCAAAAGATATTTAAATTTGTTAAGCTATCGAAAATTAATAGAAAAATAGAGCGGGGTTTTTGTACGCGGCCATTAGGAAGTGTATTTAAAAGCCAACATCCTGGCGCAACCGAAATATCTCAAGTTTATGCTGCCCGATGGTCGGTATTACAAACCCACTTTAGTAATCCTTCCTAAGCGAATGCTCATTCCAAAATTTCGATTAGAGTTTACCCCCATGGGTCCTTCTACACTCCAACGAGATCAGTAAACATTCAACCACGGATTGAAAATGGTAGAGCCTAAGCTCACTATCTGGGGATAGCGGAAGCGACTTGATCGGACACTTAACCCCGGTCGGAACTTCGGGTTCCCCAGCCCTGTGCTGCAGTTAGGTTGGTGGAGACACAGACGCTGGCGTTGACGTCTTTAAACATATCCATATGTCCAATTAACCAAGACAAAGCGTTTGAAGACGCTTGCTCTGCTTGCTAATTCACCTTGTACAACCGCGTTCTGCATTGAACAGGTGGGGGAACTGTCCTCAATGTCACCTTCGGAGAACTCAGCCCCGCCTTGTGACAGAGTGAATGTGGTGGAAATGGCGCTGGCACAGTCGCCATCAGCATGTGTGCATCTGACATGAAAATGGACTGGACGCTGATTGGACAAAGTGTGTCAGACGCCGCTACAGACCTACCTACAGTCCACAGGTGTCAGAAGAAGTTACAGATCGAGAACCGGTTGTTAGTCAGGTTGCTTTTGAAAATGGATGAAACGTCTAATATTCGTTGCACTACGGGTTACCCTTATTCCTATACTTCCACTAGCTGTCCTTGTAACATTGGCGTCAAGGAGGAGCAACAGGTTGTTTTTTTACTCTTCCATTGTACATTGGAAGTTAGGGAATAATGAGTTCAATAAGTGCGTTGTTCCTCTTGATTACGGCAAATGTATCGTTGACGTATCTGGCCCAGATGCGTCCTTCACTTCCGAAGTAACCATCCTATTGGACACAAAGGCATTTATGTGGGAAATCTCTTACAGTGATGACGGGAGAAAGGTGGAAGGAAGATACCAACATTTGCTATTAATGGCCAACAGTTACCCACGATCCTGCATACGTGAGTGTCGCTGGAAGCCTACCCGTGAGCAATCTAACGATGAGAAGCCAAACTTTTGGCTCGCGATCCCCTGCGTGAGGAATGTTTCAGATGCGACAGCAAGAATCCTGAAACCTTTTGAGATTGGGCTGGCCGACAAACCGGAATCTACTATCAGGCAGCAGACAATGAGGCTCAACCCACCGCTACCGGCAACGGAACAATCAGCAGTGGTCTACAGCATACCGTGCCAAGACTGTAGTGCGAGGTACTTTGGTGAGACGGGCAAACACCTCTGCGCAAGACTACATGAGCACTCACTTGCAGTCAGCCGCGAGGATAAGCCGTCACCGGTATACGGCCACATACAACAGGAGAGGCACAGTTTCGCCTTTAGAGAAGCAAGCGTCAGCGACCGATCATTTGACAAGAAGGTCAGACTGGTGCTCGAAATTCGGTCCTCAGCTGGCATAATCAACAGAATTATTGATATTCATACGGCTTACTAGACTATTTGTGCAGGGCTCCCAGTCAGCCCAGACGGGGCCGAAATTACAGGCAACCAAATCGCGGCTCCCTCCAACAGTTATCATCTCCATGGCAGGAGGAAAGAGCCAGTTGGATGTCGCACGACCGACGCGACCAAACAGTCGAATCGCACGTGCGGCGGCAGCTGATCAGTGAGTCCGGTTATGAGGGGGGGGGGTGGCCCACGGCCACACAGACCTTGTATCGATTACGACAGCCGGGCAGGGGATAGAGGTCACACGGGTGCGTCAGAGGGCACACAGAGAGGGAAAAAGTCAGTTCTCGACCAGTGGGTGGATCAGAGTTTGCGCGTCAGGCATGCTTATAACACGAAACAGGCGGTGAGACAGAACAACTCTAGG
This sequence comes from Spirometra erinaceieuropaei, assembly GCA_902702965.1. Taxonomy (NCBI): domain Eukaryota; kingdom Metazoa; phylum Platyhelminthes; class Cestoda; order Diphyllobothriidea; family Diphyllobothriidae; genus Spirometra; species Spirometra erinaceieuropaei. Next base: position 1,199,189 of record CACRXP010000144.1, read on the forward strand.
GTAGCAGGAACAGACGTCCCACCACACTGAGGATGGAAACGAGTAGGGTTCCCGGAACATCTGTACAAATAAAACTTGATCAATGAACTCGCATTCCCTTCCTCTTCGACTTTTTCAAATATGGATGCAATAAGACATCTAGACAGCAAGTCCTTACGCATATCGATATATGTATATAAACATACATATGTCAACACCGGAATGACAACCACCGTCAACACGGTTACGGGCAGGTGCGAACGGGCAGGAAGGCGAGATACGTGGAGGGAGGACAACGAACAATGCAAACAAGAGCATCGCCGCTCCCTCCCCACACCCGACAAAGGATGAGGAGGAACCGATGCCGCCATGACAACAATCGTCATACCTTCTGATGCAGCGCGCAGGAAGTCAAAAACACGCCAGCACGAAGGAAAACCCTTAAATACTATGACGTGCAGTACGCAACCCACCTCCGACGATGGAAGCTTGTCTGCTTTCGAAACGTCAGACAAGTAAATCCATGGTTCCTTTGATCGCCTTATCTTCTCAGTTATATCCGGGAACGCGCATTTTCGTTTCAATCAGTAATATATATATGTATGTAATGTGGTACGGGAAGAGACAAGGAAAACCGGAATGGCCATTTCTGGCTTATCAGCCGTCTTCAGCCAGCCATACCGACCCCGCGTGTTGATCGCCTGGAATTCGGATGCCGGATCTTTGGTCATGGAGTTTGACACTCTACCGTTTAGCCACGGGCCCGTTGTCCTGTCGGTTGTGATCAGGAATATTAATTATGACAGATGGGCGCTCGCCAATCAAGTTACGGAACATGCTCGTTCCATTGTGCTTCGGAACTTATACTAGAGCCCTCGCAAGCCGTCGCACAGCGAATAGTAGTAGAAGTAAATGACACCGCACCTACAAAGACAACGGCGACCAGAATGGTCATTTCTGGCTTATTAGCCGTCATCAGCCAGTCATACCCAACCCCAAGTGTAGAGCACATGACATTCGAGCCCGGGATCTTCGATCATAGGGTTTAACATTCTAACATTGAGCCACGGGTCCGTTGTCCTGTCGGTTGTGATCGGGAATATCAGTTATGACAGATGGACGCTCACCAATCAGGCTAGGAAACGTGCTTGGTCTGCGGTGCCTTGAGACTTAAACTAGAACCCTCGCAGGCAGTCGCATAACAGCTAGTAGTATGGGTAGATAAGATGATACCGATGACGGCTTACAAGCCAAAAATGGCCATTCCGCTCTTCCTTGTCTTTGTCGGTATTACCTTATATACCTATATAAATGATCGCTATGTGACTGACTGCCAGGGTTCTAGTTAGAATCCAAGGCACAGCAGTACGAGCACGTTGTGGCATGCGCCACTTCATCATAATTAATGTTCCCGACCACAACCCACAGGACACCGAGCCCATGGCTTATTGGGAGGGCCTTCGACCCAGTGCTCGAAGATTCTGGTTTCGAGTCCCAAGTGGTTTACACTTGGTTGTTGGATACGACAGCTGGTGACGGTTAATAAGCCAGAAATGGCCCTTCCGTTATCCCTTGTCTTTGACGGTAGTCCGCCATTTGCATTTGTTACTAGTCGCTATGCAACTGCCTGCAAGGGCTGCCGAATGAACCCCAAAGCACAACGGGACGAGCATGTCCCGTAAATTGATCGGCGTGTCCCACTTCATCATAAATGTATGCCAGAAATTATTTAGTGCAGAACATGACTTTTTAGAGCCAGAGCCGAAATTCCAATGTCCCGGAGACTAAACTCAATGTCCTACACTGAATAATTTCTGAAATTTTTGGTTTGATTTGTAGAATGGGCATTACGTGGTTATTCCAGAGTAGTTGATTGTCTTCGACTCGAATGTTCATTGAAATTTCGGTTCTGACCCTTAAAAGTCATGACCCAACTCCAAGTCCTGCACTGAGTAATTTCTGAAATTATCCACTTGATTATTCTCTG
>CACRXP010000144.1:1201212-1217382 GCA_902702965.1 Spirometra erinaceieuropaei
ACTTAAACCCTCGCAGGCAGTCGCACAGCGACTAGTGATATATGTTGAGAAGGTGATACCAACAAAGACAAGGGAGACCGGAATGGCCATTTCTGGCTTATTAGCCGTTTTCAGCCAGTCATACCGAACCCCAAGTGTGGATCACTTGAGATTCGAACCCGGGATCTTTGGTCATGGAGTTGAACGCTCTACCATTGAGCCACGGGCCCGTTGTCCTGTCGGTTGTGATCGGGAATATCAATTATGACAGATGGACGCTCACCAATCAGGCTAGGAAACATGCTCGGTCTTCGGTGCCTTGAGACTTAAACTAGAACCCTCGCAGGCAGTCGCATAACTGCTGATAGTATGGATAGATATGATGATGCCAATGACGGCTTACAAGCCAAAAATGGTCATTTCGCTCTTTCTTGTCTTAGTCGGTATCACCTTATATACCTATATAGATGATCGCTATGTGACTGACTGCCAGGGTTCTAGTTAGAGTCCAAGGCACAGCAGTACGAGGACGTTGTGGCATGCGTCAATTCATCATAATTAATATTCCCGACCACAACCCACAGGACAGCGAGCCCGTGGCTTATTGGGAGGGCCTTCGACCCGGTGATCAAAGATTCTGTGTTCGAGTTCCAAGTGCTTTACACTTGGTTGTTGGATACGACAGCTGATGACGGTTAATAAGCCAGAAATGGCCATTCCGGTTTCCATTTGCATTTGTTATTAGTCGTTATGCAACTACGTGCAAGGGCTGCAGAATGAACCCCAAAGCACAACGGGACGAGCAGGTCCCGTAAATTTATTGGCGTGTTCCATTTCATCATAAATGACTTTTTAGAGCGAGAGCAGAAATTGCAGTGTCCCGGAGACTTAACTCAGTGTCCTACACCGAATAATTTTCGAAATTATTAGCTTGATTATTTTCTGAAGTTCATACACCAGAAACCTCGTATACAACGCTGGGGGACCCGCTGAGCAGCCGAATCCCCCGCGGCTGTGTCACACAGAGGCAGAATATCGGCCAAACACGCATAATAATACCTTTACCATATGGATTTCATACTACTCGTAGTACCACTTGTTTGTAGAATGGGCATTACGTGGTTATTCCACAGTAGTTGATTGTCTTCGACTCAAATGTTCATTGAAATGTCGGTTCTGACCCTAAAAAGTCATGTCCCGGAGATTTAACTTCAAGTCCTGCACTGATTAATTTCTGAAATTATTCACCTGATTATTCTCTGGAGTTCATATACCAGAAACCGCTAGAGAACGCTGGGGGTCCCACTGAAAAGCCGAATCCCTCGCAGCTGTGTCACGCAAGGGAAGAATATCGGCGAAACACGTGTCTGAGCTTTTAGCAAGTATCTACGTCGGCAGTACGGTATAATACCTTTACCATATGGATTTCATACTAATCGTAGTACTACTTGTTTGCAGAATGGACATTACGTGGTTATTCCAGAGTAGTTGATTGTCTTCGACTCGAATGTTCATTGAAATTTCGGTTCTGACCCTTAAAAGTCATGACCCAACTCCAAGTCCTGCACTGAGTAATTTCTGAAATTATCCACTTGATTATTCTCTGGAGTTCATACACCAGAAACCTCATATACAACGCTGGGGGACCCGCTGAGCAGCCGAGCCCCTCGCAGCTTGTCACGCAGCGGAAGAATATCGGCCAAGCACGCATCTTGGCTTTTAGCTATTGCCTATGTCCGGAGTACGGCACAATACCTTCACGATATAGATTTCATACTACTTGTAAGGCTACTTGTTTGCTGAATGGACATTACGTGATTATTCCACAGTATTTGATTGTCCTCGACTCGAATGTTCGTTGAAATTCTGTTTCTGGCCCTAAAGGTCATGTTCTGGAGACCTAAACCTATGTCCTATACCGAATACTTTCTGCAATTCTTCGCTTGATTATTCTCTGTAGTTCTAAATATATATACGTATACAACGACAGAGAATGGCAGGTGGAGAGGCACTGATGAACATCACTTCCATGAAGTGCTTGTGAAATGTCTGCTAGACCCCGTCTGTGGACCATCTGCGCCGTGTACGAGCGCATGTCTCTGTTTCTGGTCCCAGCTGCCGGTCAGAGTTATGGCTGGCTGGACGAAGGCAAAATAAGCCCGAAACAGTACTGTATCAGTCTATCCTCAGACTCTGCCGGCTCCCCTCTGCTGTCATTGTTTGGTCGACCTCGGCCTGGAAGGTGATTGCCCGCTCGTGACCCCTATCACCCATGCGAAGCTTGTCCGCTTCGGAAAGCCAATGGGTCCGTGTGAGCCCTTTCCTGAGTGTGTATATACATAAGACTCGATGACCAAAGTATCTGGTTCGTATCCCAGAATATCCAAACCTTGTGTTTTTCAGAATTGCCTCCTGCATTACTACTAATCGCTGTGCCTCTACTTCTGAGGGCTCCAAATTAAGCCCCAAGGCGTGACAGACTGAGCATTTTCCGTAACCTGCTCGGTAAGCGTCTTGTTACCATATATTTATATGGACAGTGGTCGACCTTAAGCATGAAACATTGATTTTGAAGGGATAAACTTACCACGATGACATTAGAATATTAATCAGTAGGTAGCATAAGCACAAGATATTTTATTGACGCCAGGATGCGCGCTTTCTGACCACTTAAAGAACTCGTACTTCCTAAAAAAACTAATTACAGTGTGAAGTTTTCCCCTCTTATTTTCGGTCATGCACAAAAACACTCCTTTTTATGACCATTCTTCAAAATTTCTACTCGAAGAAAGGCTAACTTCCAGTTTTTTTTAAATTCCCAATGCTTTTGAACCCACTGGGCTTTTAGGGTTTAACATCCAAAAACGTAGTCCCAGGTTTGGCCGATCTCTACGCCCACTATACATACCGGTTTTTTTTCACCCAATAGTTCTGGTTTCCGGACGCTCCGGAAATGCATGTGATTCAGTCTTCGTTTCTGGCTTGTTTGCCTCACTGCACCATCAGGTAAGAAAGGCACAAGTCCTCACAATATAAGGGACGGATGGTTCGATCTACTGCACCACTTCTCAACAGCTCCTCGTAGGGGGGTGCGTCCCGGTTGAGTCCGACTAAAAACGGAAACCACCGCTTGCAACGGACGAATTGTTATATCCTCCAATTTTTTACGGATTCTGACTTTTAATACTACCAGCCATTGAACTTCCTGCTTTTCGTTTGATTTCGGGTTGCAGGTTGCCTGTTCTCGGTGCGACAGTCATGGCTGCACTCCTCGTTACTGCATCAAACACTTCCTGGAGGCTTTGGATCCGCTGAGTGCGCATGCACTTTCTCGGCAATCGCATCTGCCTTCCACAGAGTCACGGCCTGGGGAGGCCTTACGCTGTTGATGGTAAAAAATTCGATTCTCTGGTGGTCGTCCGTGACGTGTGTGGATGACGGCCGACCACCTGCCGTTCCAGCAGTGCCTCGTCTGATGCCGACCGGATAGCCAGCTGGCGACATGGCTGTGCGGGAGGCCGAAGCCCGCACAGCAATCATCCCCTGCCTGGCAGAATGCGTTGTGAGTGCGCATTTTACAAACAGGCGGAGACCCACTGTATTCTGCCCCGTGTCAGGAAAGTCGAGCTCAGGCACACTGAAAGAGAGCGCTGGTAATAAACAGTTGTCAAGGCGCGTTCGTCTTCAGAAGCCCGTAGTCCCAAACGGACTGAAATAAAGAAACCGGACAGTATAGAGTCAGTGACTGATCTCATGAAATGGCAGCCAACGTTTTGAGATGCATTGTCGATTGAAAAAGCTTACTTAAGTGAGGCCCTTATAGTGATTATCTTGTGGCACAAGCCCGTGACATTTCAGACATGCCAGAATGTTTGCCTTTGAATGCTACTTCTTTTCGGTCGCCTGAAAAACAGTCGTCGGTAAAAATTGACCACTTAAGTAGTATGCATATTCACTATGGATTTTCAGTGTCCTTAAAAATTAAAAAAATATTTCGCCGAAAAACGTGCACAACCATATTCTTTCTTGCATTCATTTTGCAGAGAAGTACGTCTTTTTCCAATTTGATGCTCGAAGAAAGGCCATCATCCAGTTTTAAAAGTTTTGAATTATGAAATCTTTAAGGCCGGACAGTGTCCATTCGAATAGCATCGTATCTTTCTATTTAATAATGCCCCTCAGTATGTACACAGCATAGCCCACATTCGCTGCAGCACTTTATGAGCCCCGTAAGGTATTTTCTTGACAACATAATGGAGTATGTAAATTCTTTCTTACAGGGGAAAGTATGCGGCTTGAAAGTCGAAAACCCTTGGCGAAAATACAATGGCAGATAGAGTTCACAATTGATCGTTAATTGAAAAAACGGCAGAATTTTTGCTTGTGGCTCGGCTTAGCTAATCTGCTGAGCATTTGTATTGAGAAAAAGAACTGAACATCTTTGAACGTTGTAGTATCAGGTATTTTGAGCCTTCATATTCTTACCAATGATAAGGTGGCACTACTTTAACCATTTAACGATGATAGTAACTGAATGTAATAACCCTCTGCAGGCGTTGGCGGTTAGATGGTAGTTGGTAGCCCTCCCGGTACCGAAAACTCCCAGCTACCTGTCTTACGGGACCGGTGGTAATAGGGGCTATGCGGGTGGGGCAGATAAGTGGAGGCGTAAATGGCGCTTGTAGGGTATGTCTGGAATTGACGTTCCTGGCAAAGTGGAAGCCTAATTTAAATAAGGTGAAAAATGCAAGGAGGGTATAGAAATAAGCATGGATAATTAGTACGGTGTGCGGAATAAATGTATCCTTCCCCCAGATTGGAAAGAATAGCAAGTGAAGGCGAACAGTCAATAGGAAGAAGGCAGTGTGTCTTAAGGTCATTCCGCAGTATGTGCGATAGTACTCTAACCGACAGAATAGACATGAGAACACGAGAGTCAAGCAGCAGCACGCAGGACGGCATAACGCAAGCGGGGTAAGACTTCAATGCGAAAAATATGTTTAGGCGAAAGAGAAAATCTGCAAATAATAGTGTACTGTCACTGTGGCCACATCTAGGATTAAAACTATGGCAGTAGTTGTTTGCTACACGCGAGTGGTGTACTATACAATGTAAAGAGGAATTAGCACTCTGTATATGAAGTTACACTTTGTTCTGCTTGCAGAGCCCAGTCTCTTAGAAGGCGAAGGAAAGCAGGACCGCAAGTGGATAGGCCGACAGATTATTCGCGGATCCTGGAAATAATCCAGTCGTCCTACCTAGTGCAGTATCGCCAGCGGAAAGGACTACTGACCTGTAGGGTCTTATGTAGATGACGAAAGGTCATGCGCTTACAAGTACTGCAAAATCACACGGATGGTTATGCCTTCAGGTAACATCTGCGTACTGTGGAATGCAGCCTAGGATAGTACCTCTAAAATGAATCAGATACAGGTAACACAGGGCGCGCATGCAATTAGAAGCATAATGAGAAGCATGATGAATCATAATCCGCCTAGGATAAATCTTTCGCCCTTTACTAAAGATTTCCGTGTAGGGGTGAATACAGTGAGTCTATATAGACATTTTTGCAGCGCCTCGTTTTCGGGGCGGTTAAAGTGAAGAAGAAAGTCATCCTGACAGGGTTTCTGCGCGTGCACTCCCAGACATAACGTAATCACAGAGCTTGAAATCGAGCCAGTAAATACAATTGTAGAATAAGTGGGCAGGGCTACCAACTACAATCCTACCGCGTTGGCAAAAGGTATTGCATTGTCGTATTTTTACTCCGCAGACAATCTTAAAGCATCTTCACCACCATCACGCAATAACCACCGCGATGTCTATTTATACCTTTCTCTGGCACGTACAAAGTAATATCGCCAGGTTCTTTTCTACAAGCACAATTGCTCTCCCGATTAAGTAACCCCGACTATAAACCAAACCTTTGACGAAAAACTTTTTTTAAGACCAGACGACACCCTTCCTTCGAGTGCTGAATTTGGCAAAAGACATGATTTTCCATCAGATGAGTGCAGGAAAGGCTATTTTGATTGTGGTTTTCCAGTAAATGCATTTGAATTCAGATGGGCGTCAAAAATCGATAGATAAATGTGTGCCAATTAAGTAATCATTTTTCACCGAGTGCGATTTTCGCAGAGTTCACTCGTTTGGTTGTGCTTTACAGGCTCTCTCGAGTTCGAGTCCCAGGTGTTCCACACCTCGGGGTTGGGTATGACTGGCTGACGATGGCTAATAAGCCAGAAATGGCCATTCCGGTCTCTCTTGTCTTTACCGGTAATATCATTCTGCCTATATCATGCGCCGCTGTGCGGCTGCTGGTTGGGCTCCAGAGAGAGCCCGTAAGGCACAACGGGACGAGCGAGTTCCGCAGAAACGATCGGGAACACCCTTTAGCACTGTATATTCCCGATCCCGTGCTAACACTCAGTCCTACCTCTTGCACAACTATTCTACTTGCGCAAATAACAGGAGTCACTTTTTTCAGCCTAACAGTAGACGGAAGTGGAGAGGCTCCGTCTGAAAAGGCTCCGAAGACGGGAACAAACTGCAACATGTTTAAGTTCATGTAGTCTTGCGAACTTTTTGCCTAGATAATCAAAAGAAATGCAAAACCTCGTATACATAGACGACTGAATTGACATTCAGAGAGAAAGAGAGAGTCGGTTGCGGTTATGAGACATCCTTGCGCAAGTCGCAATAACTTTGTTCAGGCCCATATACCGTCAAATAGAATTCTTCATATGAGAGTCGTGCCTGTTTTCTCAAACACCACTGACGCTTCATGTTGGCTGTCAACTGTCCTATTCTTGGTGTTTTCCACTTTTTCCTCCAACCCCCCGTATTTTTGCGTCCCGGAAGTCTGCAGGTGCTGTGCAGACATCACGTTGCCCTACTAAAAGGCATCTACAACAAGCTCTCCTAATTCTTGGTTAAATCCTACGAAACTGGCCGAAGTTCTCTGTGTGTCCCTGTGGCACCTTTGTTTGTGAAATTCGATAACATACTAGCATTGGCATGCAGAACTTAAAGACGTCTGAAAACTAAGGCTGCTTGACTTAACATCCCACCGTCCCCCCCTCCCCTTACCTCACTCCTAAAGGCTACATCGGTCGCCAAATTAGCATTTCATGTTTCTCGGGGCGAATGCGGTGTCCAAGTTTCCATCTATACCGAGGATCCAGCTTTCTAGCACAAGATTTGCTCAGATAGATCGTGGGAAAATGAGAGAGAGAGAGAGAGAGAGAGAACGGAGGCATGTGGAAACCGGCTCAAAACGTGATCGGCACAAGCAACACACTGAGCACTCAGTAGGCTTCTCGGATTGCAAGTGTTCCTCCAAAGACCGATGCAAGTGCTGCAAAAACCTATTTGCTGTGAACCTTTGACACAGTGAGCAAGAAAAAATGAGAAAAAAACACTTCAGCCTCTAACCCTTAACCCGTTCGTAGTGTTGAGCGAGGGTAAATGCGGCGATCGCCATCCAGGACGGGGTCTGAGGCGGTCATCATGCACCTTCTCAAGTGCTCCTCATCGACGGTCCTCTTCTAATGATCACCGGCGACGCTTGTACATCTTTAATCACAGATAATTTTCTTCCGTACGAAACGCTCTTGAGTAGGGGTTAAGCAGTGTGATCAATAAATTCGTCCTTTCCGACAGAAGGGCGTTCGTCGTGCGATGTGGGTGCGCATGTGAGTGGAGAATCAGCTCGCAATTCGCAAAATAAATCGCAACCCGTGACCTGGTTGTTTTTGCGTACAAGGCGCTGAGGGCCTCCTCCAACTCTCGTGCACTTTTTAAAAAGTGCGAGAGATGCTCAGGCTAAAACTCTCGGCTTAGTAAGTAGTGTGCATGAGGTCGTATCTGTTTCCTTTTAGAGGGCATCTTCTAAACGACCTCAAACGCCTGACGCGCTTATCACTTCAAGGCCGCACCAAATGGCCAGACAGTGTGTGCATGCGTCCGCTGATACCGTACAGGTTTTAAAAAAACCACGAACAACCTGCCTGATATGCGTGCTACCCGGCACACGAACAAGCCGTGCAGAGTGCTTCCCCGACTCCCTTTGGTAGCTAATCTACTCCAAAGGAGACCCCCCCCCCCTGCGGAGCCCCCGAAAGGCAGCTCTGAGGCTGTGCGAGCGCCCCGTTAATGTGTGCTGGGCGGGGGGGGGGGGAGAGGAGAGGAGGGAGCCTCCACACGCGCTGCGCGTGCCTGTCTGTCACCATTTCGCCGCCCTCGCGTTTGTACACGTGCCGCTGAGAGAAGAACAGACAAGCATGCAGACACAGACACATTTGCGAATGCGTGCCCTACGCGGTACACGTGCGCGCGTGCGTGTGTCTGTGCGTGCACTGCGCTGCTCAGTATGCTGATTGGTTCCTTTAAGGGCCAATAGATAAACGGGCCTATGCCCATCTATCGCGCATCCCGCGTGAACTTACCAAGCGCTGCTGAACTCTTCTCCTCCTCCTCCTCCTCCTGCGCCACTGCCACGGTCGCCGCCTAAATCTCGCCCGATATATCTGTTTGTGCGTGTGTGGGTGTGTGTGTGTGTGTGGATTGACGTTGTGACAGTGTGCGCGTAGGCACACACATTTTCACGCATGTATATATACCACATTTATGGCCTGGCCACGCTTCAAAAAATTAATTTCTGAAAACTCATCCTCCGTTCGCGCGACTTCTCACCTTTCGTCGCTGTGCAAGGACGCATTCACGGCTCGTCAGGGTTCCTGCTCCTCCAGACTGTGCTAGTACGCCTCTGTGCTCTTCAACTTGGCCAAGGACCAGTCTCTAAACAGCTTTTTCTAGTCGGACTCCTTTTCCACTTGTGCTCGCTCGACGAGTGCTGTCGTGTGTGTCTGCGTGTGTGTGCTGTCATATGTGTTAGCGTGTAGACGTGCGCACGTTCAACTGAGGGCGCAGTTTTTTGTGCTAACCATCACCGACGCTGTCACAACCGTAGCTACCCACCAACGCCTATGGGGTGAATGTATGCAAGTTCTCAGCGGTCTGCATGCACTTGGGATCAGTTCATATCAGCGTCCGTTTTTCCTCTCACACACGCGCACGCCTTCTTCTGTCACTCGCTCCTCGTGCACTCTCGGCCTCTTGCACTCTTCCTGGCTACTGCGTCATGCCTTCCCGCTCCCATCAGTTTTTTTGAGAGCGTGTTCATCCCAGGAGGTGATATCAGCAGCGGAGGCGTCAAAGACCGATAAATCCGTCACAGGCCTCCTCAAAAACGACGACAGCATCAACCAGGAGACTGGACTTCAGAGAGATGGATGTGACAGGAACCGATCCGCGCACCAGGGCGGGTCTCTTCCTTTGGCCCTGGGCGGCCACAGGCTACTCTAACATGTCGACTAATGTGGCAAACGGTGTAGCCTCCACGACCGCTCAGTCCGTACCCAACGCTCCTGCCGCCTCGCTGGGTCTGCCCCATGTTCCCCAGATGACTGCTCCTGGAATGTTCGGTGCTGCCGCCGGACCTGGCAATTCCCAACCGACGGACGATGCCTTCGAGTCATTCTACTCGCGTCTCTCCTACTCCACTGGTGTCCACAGCTCCCATATGTCCTCCCTCCAACAGCAGATGCAGCAGCGCGAGCAGCGCACCTGCGAAGCACCAAATTCGGATATGCAGGGTACTCGGGTCTCGATGATCCAGGGTCAACAGTCTCTCCAGCAACAGCACCGTCAGCAGCAGCAACAAACGTCCGGATCACTCAGTGGACTGCATCGGGGAGAGCAGCAACAACAGCAAGGTCCGTTTGCTGATCAGAGGTTGATGAACGGCATGATGCATCGACCAAGTCAACAGCAAGCAGCAGCCGCAATAGCAGCCATCGCATCTGCCGCAGCGTCTCGAAACAGCGCCGCTGCCGCAGCTGTTGCAGCATCGGCACCAACCGCTAACTCAGCCAGTTCGTCGCCCTTAAATAGCGGCGCGTTTCACAACCCTCCTCTGTCCCCTCAAGGCCCCCCAATATCTCTGCATCAACAGCAACATTCCCATCTGGGGCATCCCCTGCAACAACAGCAGCAGCAGCAGCAACAGCGTCCCTATTCCAGCACCGGAAGCCTTCACAACGTTTCCACAACCGTGCCTTCCTCACCACTGGACGGTCGTATGTCCTCCAGCGCCTCACCATCCGTGAGTTCAGCGTCCGCAGCCGGTAATTACTGTCTCAAACGACATCCACCCAATGACTTCAACAGCGCGACTGCGATGGCACTTGCAGTTGCAGTCGCTGCCGGAGATCGCCATGCCCAAATGCAGCAACAGCAGCAGGAGCTGGGCGGAGGAGTTGTGGGTAGTCGGTCGCCGCCGGACCAGTTGCATCATGCCCTCGGTGGACACATTGCCTCGACTGCGGACGTCTTCTCAGCAGCGACAGGACCTGGTCAGACGCCCGCCCAATACTTATTTCCACCCTCCAGTCCCATGAAGTCCTTTTATCGAAGACCCTCGGAGGCAGCGGCTATGGCTGCAGCGATGGCCGCGCAAGCTGCCCGCGACGCCTCTGGTGGCATGAATGTCCACGGTGGCGGCGGTGGTGTCGGCGGCGGCGGCGGCGGAGACCGGTCCATGTCAATGGCCGCCCACCAGCGACTACTGGGTGGCCACGGGGGCTTCCTACTCAGTAACATGGGCGCTGCAGCAGCTGCTGCGGCCGCGGTGTCCTCCTCAGCACACAGTCCGCTAGACAGGGTACCCGACTTTCTGTCGGACATGCGGCTTGGCCAGGAGACGCCGGTATCGGGATCGGGCGGACCGTTGCAGCAGGGCGGACCAGGCAGCAATCAGTCGATTGGACAGTCGCACAGCGGCGGCCTGGGCGGATTGGGCTCGGAAACAGCTTTGGACACCCTACCTAGCCTCTACGGCCACGCGGCCAAAGGATACAAATGCAAGATCTGCCAGCATGTGAGTAGTAGTGGTACAAAAATTATTCCATTTAACCGTAAATGTATTGACCTCCGTTCTGAAAGCTAGGTGAGCGAAGACACTCTTATGGGAGGTCATTTATATCGAGTTTTCGCAGTTTATAACTCCGAAAGGTGTCAGTTAGGCAAGTGTCGAGTTAGGAGGGTACATTGCCTCGATATTTGTTGCTGTAATTTTTTATGCAGCATATGGCGCCGATAAAGTGATGCCTTCTGACAGAAGAAGGGAACAAAACGACAATGAGAAGTCGTGGGAGGGAATGAGGGTTGCTGGTGCCCTGCGAAATCTTCCTTGGTCTCCGACCAACCTAAAATCATCTGAAAAGAGACTTGTTAACAAGTATGTTCCCTTGTTTATTAGAGCAGTACTGCTGTATGAAGGCGCAGGCCTCGATAGACTGTGAAGTACTATACAATCAGTCCTTGGAGTCTGATGCGATGCGAAGAGGGTTTTGTACTTTCTTATGGATGTTGGTGAGCCTTCTGGACCTCCTAAGAGAGAAGGCTTGCCGGAACTGACCTAGGAAATCGTCTTTAAACTCGGCACCCGTTTTCGTTTTTGCGAGATTAACTGGAACTTAGCGCAAGACGCCGGAATCGGAGGGAAGGTTCGTATTCCAGTATTTTGCCGGTATATCTTACAAATTGTGTTGACGCCGCTTACCGTCCTGATCTTAGCCTACGTTCGAACACTTCGTGAATTGCTGGTGTTTACTGTAATATTTTGTTTTCAAACGGGTGGAATTAGGCTTACTTAATGCTCTCTTACCCTGATTCCGGTGAGATGATGATGAAATTAACTACTTAAGCAGCCTGCCTCGTGTCGAGAGTTTGTTCGTTTGTTTGTTTCCGAATAGTAAACCGTGTGTTGTCAAAGCATGCAGCTCACGTTTTTTTATTGGGTTTGTCACTTTTAGTCTCTTTTTTAATCTCTGCCACCTTGATTAGGGTTCCCTGATTCGAAGCGACTAACGGATCGGTGTGTGCGTCCATTCTTGCCCGATGGAATTTGAGACATGAGTAAGATTGGTTTCATGAAACCATTTAGTCGTCGCCTAGACTCCACATATTATGGACTATCTGTCTAGCATGAGCTGACGCGCTTAGGTTTCTGTTTGCAGATGGTGGAAAGAGTCTGAAACAACACCTGTCTTAGCCTTCCTTCCTCACTGTCAATAGCCCGCTATTGTTATCATCTCAGTCGATCTGCGACTCGTTAGCTAGCCGTTGTCAGAAGTGGGTATCGTTGGCTGACGACGGTTAGTAGACCAGAGACGGACGTACTAGTATCCCCTGTCTTTGTTTAAAATCTCCTTCTATGTTGGAAGGTGTGTCGACAAAAACAATGCATATTGGGAAGTCCGCTTCTGACTTGTTAACCGATGTAACCCAGTTCACACTGGCGGCCCACTTCACCCACGGATTTGGGCACAATTTTTGGTCAGATAAAGAAAAGGCGCATATGCATACTTGGACAAGTGTCAAATGTTTTTGCCACCCTGGCTCCTCAGTTGCCCTGACCTCAGATTAACTTGACTGAGCTGAGTTGTCGTTGACTTGCTTGATGAAGCGGCCGGGTGGTCAGTCGTCCCAGCCGGCGACACGTTAGCGATCATCTTCTGAGAAACCCTGTTATCAGTGCTCTTTTGGTTCCTTTCATTCTTCTCCCATTCACCGGGTTTTGCTGCTTAAAATCCTAGCAAAATAGTACGTTCATGTGTGTTTGTGTTGCGTTACCTGCACAAGTGCTCACAACACTATTACTCATTGCTTACCCTCGTAACTACTGTCCCCCCCCCGACAAGGCTTGGTTCACAGTAAAGACCAGATAGGGGGCGGAAATGGGAACCGTCATCCCGTAATGACTGCATTCCCAGGTGCCCTTAAGGGGTTCTGGGCAGGACGCGTACTTACTCAGACTTGTCTTCAAGCTGGTTTGCTTGCCTCCTCCTCCTCCTCCTCCTCCTCCTCCTCCTCCTCCTCCTTCTCCTCATCCTCTTCTTCGATCCCCTCTCCCTCCACTGCCCCTTCTGATTCCCCCCGCCTATATCCCTCCACTTTTCCCTCCTGAAGGCGCGTTCTAGAAGTTCTGTCCTCTTTCTCTCTCTCTTTCTTGCTCTTCTCTCTCCCTCTTTGCATTTGCCTCCACCTTGCGCGCGCATTCAATCAATTTTAATAAGTTAATTAACTAGGGCGGAAAGGGGATTTTTTTGCCGCTGCGGCGGTCAAAATAATCCCCAATCAGTAGGCCGATCGGTTAGATGACCAGATGATGGCCAGGACGGGAGTTAGTGGTAATGGCCGGCCAGAGACAATGGCGCGCGTCCGTCCGCACTGACACATGCACACACACACTAAAATCACTTAGCTCAAAACCGGACTAGACCCTGAGAAAATGTGTCATCGTCTGGTTCCCTAGATGCGAGACCTCCGTACTTTCAGCAGGGAAGACGAAGAGGCTTATTTTCGGGCAGGTATCACAGCCTGTGGCACATACGAAGCACCCTTCCCTGGTTCCAGATGTCGGGGAACCCGGCACGGTATTTTGACTGCGTTCCTTATTAAAAGTCGGAACTCCGCATTTTCTAATTGAAGGCATTACGTTTTCTGGGAGCAAAATAAAGTTGCGGCCTTATAAAGATGTACAGTCCATTATGGTTGGGTATAAATCTTAAAAAGGAGGCCTTACGAAGAGGATGGCGGAAGCCAAATTGGATGTAGCACGATGTCAAGATATCTGTCCGTCCTTTTTAGCCCTTTTTTAAAATTAAACACTTTCGCATTCGTGTATCTCACACGTGAATTAACTTATACTCGAAAATTCTTTGTTCGAAGAGTGCAAATTTGTCATCGGGGAATGATGCCGGCGAATGCAGGCTTCTACATTGTTGATTGGTCGTCATAAGCCGAGCATTATTAAACCCCAGACCGTGGAAGTATACCATTCGAACCAGGGTCTGATGCCATCGAACATTTTACTTCGAACGATTCAACATTTGAGATGTCCCCACCCTCGCCGTGTCGATTGCGATCCAGTAGCTCACATACCAGGGGATTTGGATATAAAAAGTGCTCGATCACTAACTGACTGATGTTCAACTGGCCGCTTCCCGACTGTGGTTGAGATGTCAGTGGCTAATAGCAATAAATGAGCCACAAACAGCCGATACAGTCTCCAGAGTTTTCGTAGCCAAGACTTCCTGATCATCCGTCGTTATGCGACCGTCTGTGAGGGTTTCAGCCCGTATTTTCAAGGCCACACGGAAATCTGCAATCTGGGCAGATCTTGTGCATCCATAAGTCGTTACTTTTAATCCCCATCAAATCTCGAAAGCAGAACATGCGTCAGAGGAAATTCAGGGGGTTTTGTGCTTTTGCGGGAGCAAGTTTTACAATGGCTTCCGGAGGAGGAGGCCTAAATAACTAGAAATTGCAATTTTCAAGATGGGGGCGTTTTCCAGGTCGGTTCTCCCTCATATGAGACGTAGATCTAACGCTGTATTCCCATGCGTTCCCACCTTCTGGTGAGAGTTTCTTTTTTGAAGTCCAGTAAGACACGGGAATGGGATCTCGTCCTCACAATAGTAGAGTTAGCCATGTTCTGAATCACACGAAGGGAGCCTGTCCCCGTATTATAATCTTAATCGTAACCCAAATCTTAACTGCAACCCTCCCCTAACCGTAATCCTGATCAGAGTCTCACTGGAATTTAACTCAAGATCACTTGTAGTACGGACGGGGGTCCCTTATACCGTTCCGATGTGAATTTCTATGCCTTCAAAAGCAAGTAGTGAAAATATTAAATTATTACTTTGCACGTTATCAGGCTACTCACTGTAAGAATACTTTGTGGGCGGGATCTACAGTAGCAGAACGACTCGTGTATATTCAGAAGAACGCCACAAACATTCCATCTTCCTTAATAGGGCCAGTATACGGGCAGTGTGGCCGTGATTAATGTTCAAAAGATGAAAATGCGATCATTGGAAAAAGAAATTTATTGACCTAATTAGTGTCTTGTTTGAGACGCCTGATGGTAAGAAGGCAGTATGATCCGCATGCTTACAACGTCGACCGTGAAAGCCCTAGGACCTAGTATTTATCTGCTTACACCTTTACAGTTACAGTAGTAGGCGTTATTTTTTGCAGCTTTTCTCAGATTAGGACGATAAAATTCGGTGGATCTCATAATAGTTGCTTCCCAATGAACGGGGAGCATAGAAAATTGGTCAACCGGTATAAGGTGACTACGGCCGACAGTCGGTGCACCACTGACTCTTCTTGGCGGGGCACCAACCAGCTTGTTGATTGTTGCTGTC
The DNA here is from genome assembly GCA_902702965.1 of Spirometra erinaceieuropaei. NCBI lineage: Eukaryota > Metazoa > Platyhelminthes > Cestoda > Diphyllobothriidea > Diphyllobothriidae > Spirometra > Spirometra erinaceieuropaei. Next base: position 1,216,470 of record CACRXP010000144.1, read on the forward strand.
TGGATGATCTGGGTCGGGAGTTCGCAGTGTTTAATCGTGCTCCCCAGACAATTCCACAACTACTCAATGAGATCAAAGTCCAGGGATTGGCAGGGTCAATGCTGACCCCAGGTATTTGGTTATGGAGGCTTCTCTAAGTTTTTACGCCATCAGCCTGTATGAAAGCAGCCTATAATTCCATACGTGTCCGCTATCCCTTTTCCATCAGTTTGCGTAACTCTGAGCGAAGTTTTGAAAGTACTGAATTATAGTACACTTTACTTGCAGTCAGACCGTATACTACAGCCAATAATTTGTATTTTGGGGACGCGGAGGTTCCAAAGCAGCAGAATGGCGTTCGAGTCTTTCGTCTTCTTCTGATCGGCCAGTACAGTACTTCTGTCTTGTTATGGTAGAAAGGCAGTGTAACCCACGCACTTACTTTGTAAGACCCTTGTTTTTAATTATTTGCGGTTTCTACTGTAACCGTATTAGACACTGTTACTATACTTTTTCACAGAGTAAATAACGGTAATTAGTTTGGTCCTGTAAAATGCCTCCCTGTTTAACGCACAGTCTTGGAGGAATATAAAAGTTGCTTGTCAAGTATGAGGCAACTGCGGCCGGCGGTTAGCCTAGTACTAACTCTTCGTGATGCCGACTGTTCATGGGGACAGTTCTTGCATTGCAGTTGAGAAAGCCGGGACTTCACGTTGTTAAACTCTGCCTCCTCGGCGTGATCCCGCAATCATTCAATGAGATTAAAGTTCAGTAGTCAGCAAAGTCAATGTCAGCATCAATCCTTTGAGTAGAGTGACCTTATGGTTGTGGATCTTATCAACCTGAATGATGACAGCCTATAATTCTGCCCGTCTCCGTCGAGCTCATCTCTGCGCTTCTTCTTTAGCATTCTTATTGAGCAGGAATAACAGTA
>CACRXP010000145.1:0-20262 GCA_902702965.1 Spirometra erinaceieuropaei
GTGATCCCCAAGGCATAATGGGACGACCATGTTCTGAAGCCTGATCAGTGAACGAGCCTCTCACGATAGGAATGCCAATGCAGGTGCTATAGAAAATTATGGACTTCCGTTTATTAGTAGTGGTTAGCTTAACTTACAACACCGAGCAACCACCGTGGATGAGGCGTCAGACAGAAGCCATGCGTCACTGCACTTAAGCTCATCTCTAATCGGCTGGACTCGAAAATGTCACGGCTACTGTTGTAATCATGCGGCCACAAGCAGGCGAGTGAGTGTATGAGAACATTGGATGAGAGAATTTAGATGAAGGGGTGTCCTCGAATTGGAGTTTACTCATCTTTAAATTGGCTTATTAGAAGTACAACGCGAAGTAGCTTGGCCGGTTATGATATGGAACTTGGTTAAGGCGAAAAGTTACTAAGACAAACCGAGGGGCCAAGGAGTCGACAAATCTGCTGTTGGAGTTCGTATATTATAAACTGTTCGAAGAAGAATGAGTCCCTTGGGAAAATGAAGAAAGTTTATTTCATAAATTTTCTCGAGTCTGGTTCCCCAGCTCGTCGTTGGACGTGTAGTAAGTGTAAAGAAACAGTCAAAATTCAAACATGCCCGAAAAAATTTATATCGCTTTGTCATGGCTGAGGATGTGTCAATGCTGTGGGCTGATGTCACGTCTTGATTGGCTATTACCTTTTCCATTTTTTCTTTGAGATTTGTGTACATGGCGTTAAGATCGATGCGTCGATTGATGCATGAATCATCAGACTGAATGGCCTCTAGGAATTCTAGGCCTTTCTTATGTGGGCAGGAACCGACAATGCGTGTTTTATCCCAAGCGAATTTGTGCCCACTTTCAAGATTATGCATGGCGACTTGGGATAAGTGGTCCCGCCTCTTCGCTGCCAGTTGGTGTTCACGTAGGCGTGTAGAGGCGGATTTGCCGATTTGACCACAATATAAAGCATTACAAGTGCCACATGGGATCTTATAGACTACTTCTTTTTTATCCAACTAGCCAACCCTATACTTAGGGTGTACAAGCTGATTACGTAGCGTAGTCGTCGGTTTGTGAGCCACTTGTATTTGGTGCTTCCTCAGGTGTCTTTCAACGAGTTCAGACACATTTTTAATGTAGGGAAGCGTTCGCAAATGTCTTGGTTTTGGTGTCTGATCGGAACAATCTATTCCCTTATCTCTTTCTTTCTTCTCTTTCTTTCTTGTAAACTGTAGGCGTCTCCATTGTGAAGACAGTACAGGTGAAGGCGTTGGTGTTGCTTGATCAATTTCTCCAGGTTTTGCATATGGACAACGTTATCGCAACGGACCCCAAAAGGTGGTTTGGAATTCTGCTTGTGACATGAACTGGTATTGCTCTCCCCCTAAGTGTCGGCACGGGATCTTCGGGTATGACTCTGGGCGTTTGTTGATGACAATCATCGATAACTTTTTCTCAGCTGGAAGCAAACAGTCAAACCGCCAAGGTTTATTCCTTGCCGTGAGCGAACCATACGTGATTGTAGTTACGCTGGAACGGATCAGCCTTCTCAACAGGCGGATCGTATTTGGACTGCCGGAAGTTCTTCCTCAGCAGAAAGCGACCAGGCGAAGTGCGTCAGATAGGCAGAGTGGTTTCAATAGTCGACCTTCTATTATAGACAGATGTCCTTTCAAGTGTGGTGTTGTCTTAGCTGCAATATGTAACAGTGAGACATAATTCAAAAGCTTGGCCCGCTCTACGTCACTGTGCAACCGGGTGGCAGCTTTCACATACCATTTCGGAGGACACCAACGCGGGGGACATATCGGATTCCGGCAGGCGTCATCAGATTGCGCACCATAATAAATGCCAACATTAAGAAGTGCGGTGGCAGACCCAGTTTCCGACAGACGTTGTGCATAGTGTGACCGCTGACACCCATCGTATTGTTGTTGTTAAATACCTGGTCATTTTCTGTGTAGACCAAGGGGTGTGAAGTGGAGCGCCAAGGTGCGGGCTCGACCGTGCCGTCCACCTGCGCCCACCCCGCCCCGCCTCCGGTCTTCTTGACTCTGTCTTGACACCAGGCCCAGTAGGGGGAGAAGAAGAGAGTGCGGTAGATGCTTTGCAAGTCCACTATCACTTTAGACTAATTCAAGCACAAGTAATCGTCCCTGCTTCACCCTGCTGCGGAAAACACTGTGGAAACGGCGGTCGAACTGTCATGATTGATTACAAAGCCTCGAGTAGAACAGATTCCCAGCTCTTGACGGGCAAATTGTGAGATTTTACGGCAAGTAAAATAGTCTTCCACAGGGTCTGGTTCAAACGCTCAACCTGCCAGTACGGAGCTGTCCCAATATTTGCCACTTCCTTATCACCGTAGAACTGCTGGACGTCAGTTAACATACATGACGATTCTCGATCTGTGTGGATGCATAAAGGGTTATTGAATGTGTAGAGGATTTGTGATAAACATTTAATGACAGCTTCGCTAATCTGATCAATAGTCGTTCACGAATTGATAAGTGGACTGCGCCTGGGGTCGTCTTCAATCGGCTTGACCCAAAAAAGTGAAGTAAATAACGATCCCCGGCGTATTTCATTACTCCAGTCAGTCTGAAACGTTTCTAAACTATCAAAGCCGGCAGCATGAAGAGATTGGGCAACCCCTCAAGGATGAGATATCCGATTGCACTGGTCTGGTTCATGTTGTGCGAGGAAATAACGCGCACCTTGTACGGGTATGCCGAGTCGACAACTGCCATCACAACCGCATCCGTTAATCGACCCTGCTTTGCTACCGGAAGAGTATGGTAGTGGAAGGAGATACTGAAGTTTCCCTTATTACGACCAACTTATGCACAGATCAAAATTGCTCCCTCGAATCGTAGTGGCCTTCGCGGTCGCGAAGAATGAACCACATTAATCATTCAAGATCCGTTTGTCAGAAGTCTCAATACCCGAAACTTTCAAAGCTACGACCGCAATCTGTAAAAATAAAAGTGGCCCTTCGTGCGACACTACTCTGGCGAAGATGTGGAGGGTATTATGACTGTGGGCGCTCATCGATCAGGTTACGGAACATGCGCGTTCCGTTGTGCCTTGGGGTTCATACTAGAACCCTTGCAGGCTGTCGCACAGCGGTTTCCCTCGTCTTTGTCGGTACCATGTCATTTACTTCTACTACTAGTCACTGTGCGACTGCCTGCGAGGGTTCTAGCATGAGCCCTAAGGTACAACGGAACGAGCAAGTTCCGTAACCTGATCGGTGAGCGCCCATCTGTCATAATTGATATTCCCGATCACAACCGACAGGACAACGGGCCCGTGGCTCAATGGTAGAGTTTCAAACTCTATGACCAAACATCCCGGGTTCGAATCTCAAGTGATCCACATTTGGAGTTGGGTATGACTGGCTGATGACGGCTAATAAGGCAGAAATGGTCATTCCGGTGTCCCTTATCTTTGTGGCTACTACCTGATTTACATGTGGAGGATATCTTTTGGGTTCAGTCAATCTGGCACTACTGCCTGCGAAACAACTTCCCCAGTTTTTCTCAAACTAATCAGGTCGCTTTCCGACTGCATGCACGAACTGCCGGCCCGGCTTCCGCAGTAAAGTGAAATCGTCATTATTGCGTTCTGCAATCAGGAAAGATCAGTACACACTACATCTGTGGCACTTCCTACTTCTCCTATCGACGCAATGAGAGTGCACTTAAAAAGATACTGTACTCAGTTAAATTCACTAGGGATTGCGGATCCTAATTATACTAAAGAACAATCAAGAACTTCAGGCTTTCTAAAGTCTTGGCAAACAGTGTATCTCCCCAGAACGAGCACTAGGTCACTCTTCTTGGAAAAAAGCGTCTCCCTTGCCTACTTTATTCCACATTTGGCAACATTTTTGGAAAGCTTGGGTGCCCTCCCCCCTCATAAGTCCTTGCAAAAGAGGTAACCTAGAATAAAACCCTGACCCTGAATATTTGCGTCTGGCAGATAAACAATCCTACTTCCCGTCACGCTTGGAAGCTGACAAAGTCAAAACACGGGAAGAGTGAAGAGGTTAAGTGCGGAGAGAGGGAAACAGAGGATTGAGGCATTTACCGGCTTCATGGAGACGTCGACAGGCAGCAACTCGGGCGAGGCTTTTTGCCATTTCCGGCGTAGAGGCGATGGGACCCTGGAATCAGAAATAGGTTAAAAAAAGAAGGGCATGTGATCACCGAAGCAGCAGATGTATTAGTCTGGGCTTTCCGACTCCTACATCCGTCCACCTTCAGAGACTATAAAGGTAAATTAAAAGCTGACAAGAGCTGAGGACTTTGAAGTCCCTAGACGGGAACTCCAAGGCAAAACCAGATGCGCCACAGCAGTTGTTCTGTAAATGAGATAGATCGATTGAAGAGACCCTGATGCCTTTCCTAACTATCCACGAGTGTGTCGCACTTTGTCCAAACGAACGTAGGCCGTAAAATGAAGCAAAAACTTGGAGAAGACATTCTGTCCAGATAGATAGATTGCAGCGGTTTGACAGATTTATGAAAGGTATGACATCCACCCCAAGCCTCCACAGGCTGCGTCCATCCCAGTCAAAACAATTCCAGACTGAAACACACTGAACAGTTACGTAGACACTGCCAAACCCGTGGAATGCACAGGTCCAAATGCTCTGAAGAGGAGGTTCCAGTGTCACGGGTCTTGGTTCGAGAAAATGGCTGCTGTAGGAGCGCAAAGACACGACATGTACAGAGGAAGAGGAGAGGGGTTACAGAAATGGTCTCCTGCAGCGGACAAGGCGGCGGCAACAGCAAATGAACTAGACCCCCACACAGAGATATCATTTAATGAGGGCAGAGAATCTATCTTGCGGACTACATGGATCGGTAAAGTCATTAAAGAAGTCTCCCTACTCTCCAATTCGTCGTTTTGACAGATGGAGGTTCAGATCTGAGAATGACACTTTCTCGACGATAAGAAAGCATATTACTCTTTCAAAATAGACAAGCGACCCTTATATACATTAGAATAGAGGCGATCACTGTCACTCCTCTCACCCCTATCTCGTACACATGCCGAATGCTAAGTGTCATCTGAAATTCATAAAGTCCTACTGCGACGGAATCCGTGCAGTCAAAATCGAAAACCCTTAATAGACGCAGAACCACACGGTGCCGAGTTCTGAACAGTGCCTAAAATGCACGTTAAACAGCCAACTGTGTCCAGACGGCACAACTCGGAAATGCAACCAACAACAGAGAGGAACAAAGCCGACCTACTTAAGCTCCCATGATTGACCTAATCGCAACAACTAAACACTTTATCATGAACACTAATACCCCTCCCTCCCGACATGCATTGCCTATGAGGTCGGGATATCTCGGCGAGCATTGGGACTGAGCATCCGGCAGCAATGGGTCCTATGTTGAATTCTCACGCACTTGAGATGCGATACTTCTTCACCGAAGCCTATCACGTATGGAATTGCAGGTCAGGTCGTGTGTGGCGGTTGCAGACACGACTTCAGCCATGCCAGCCACCGTACACACGCCTATCTCTACACCACGAGGCTTGGAACATGGTGGGTCTAGGCAAAAACGGTTGCGGAACATGGTACGCAAGGCTCATTCACTATAAATAGATACCCCCGCGTGTGTAGCAAGTACGCCCCTCGTACAGCCCGCCGGTCTATCCTGCTCCATAGCCGCTGCAGTCACAATCACCAGCGTCCGACGAACAATTGCCCCGCGTGACCATTTACCGGAATTGATTCCGCAAATTGCAGAACAGTGACCCCAACGGCCGTGCATATTGCGCGCATGCGACGACGATGGCGTCTTCCGTGAGAGAAGACCCGGCACTGCTCTGCCAAAAAGTCGATCTGCAGAACATTCTCAGGCATCAGTCGACCGGCTACATCCAAGCCAGTGCTACACACCTACGCGGGACAGGCACAGTCCCGTCCAGCCTTGGCTTCAGACCACGCTGTAAGCGGTTTGCTCAAAAAGGCAGTCACCACAGTTCCAGTCAGAAACACACTGGACAGTTGCTAAAACACGGTGAGCCCGTAGGATGAAGAGGTTGAAACGTTCGGAAGGGAAATTCCCGGCGCCATAGGTCTTATTGCACGAAAGTGGCCGCTGTAAGAGCAGCACGGCACGACAAGTGAAAAGAGGAAGAGGAGAAGGCTTACAGTAATGATCTCCTGCAGCGGACACGGCGGCGGAAGCAGCATCTGGACTTGATACCCACCCAGAGATATCTTTTTTTGAGAGTAGAGGATCTTGAGGACGTAGGAGGCATCCGTTTTCAGGGTGGAAACGTACCTAGGCGGAGGGAAAGGGGAGGGGGGGCGGGAAGTTAGGGAGCGTCAAAAGTACATTCGCCGGAATGTGGCCCGCAACCAATGAGCAGGTCGCCAACAAAAGTCAGACAGTCAGGGACGACATGAAAACATGAACTGTTTCTGGCCTGGTTATCAGCCAGAAGTCGCTATTATTAGAGGTAGAAATAAATGCGATGGTGTCCTGAGGCAGTTCGAGCAATGCTAACAGGAGATCAGAAGTCGATGCGTGCTACGAGCAGCTATCAAAAAGTTGGGATGACAATCCTGAAAGTAGCCTTCTGGGAAGGCGTGTCTTAACAGCACAGCAGGAAATTACCTCATTAAAACTGAGCCAGCACTGCTAGGGGTGATACGAGGCCCGTCAGCACCGAATGGCTTGTAGGACAGCTTGGCGATTTTGAAGGCAGAATCTGAAACATCCTCGTCTTCCTCTGTGTCCACACAGCGATCCCTCAGTGCCGCAGTGAGCTCCTTTAGAGACAGAATAGAAGCAGAAAATGGCAAGGACATTCCCACTTTAAGCAAGTTATCAATAAGACAAACGCTTTAACTTCAGAAGTGCGTGGCCGCACCGCCTGGAAGTCTGCTCATACATTCCCACTGCAAGGCAGTTAGTAAGGACAAAATGCCATCTTAAGGAGAGAGGCAGAGAAATCCGCGGTGGGTGATTACTCGCTCATTTGAGATCCTACGATATGCAAAGGGAATTTTCGGTAGTAAAAAAGTTGGCAATAACGAGTTTCCATTGCAAGGACAGGGGGCAACCATTTCTTCTAACTTTCCTCCCCTCCTGCGCCATGTTATACCGATCCCTGTGCCCCCCGAGACAAACACGCAACCACCTACCAGGCTGAACATCGCCAAGAGATGCCAGCAGAAAAAATGCCGGCAGGAATGCGGGTACAATGGGGGGCCGATCTCATGAAATGTTGACCCAAATTCTTAAATGAGTTTACGATTAGGATTACTCAAAAGGGGTTGTAATATTGCTTATCATGGGAAATAATCCTATAGTATTTCAGAATGTCCAAGATGTGGGCTCTTGAATACTCTTCTTTCCGACCTCCAGCAGAAAACACACTCGGTAAAAAATGGCTACTTAAGTAGCACGCATTTTTCACATCGATTTCCGACGGTCTTATAAATTCAAACATACTTTATATAAAACATGCACAAAATATGATTTCCTTTACTCATTTGGTGGAAAGTTGCATTGCTTTGCATTTTACACCCTTAGAGAAGTTATAATTCGGTTTTCGAAAAATTTCTTATTATGAGATTTTTAGAACCAAGCGATGTCCGTTTATACAACATCGCACATGTCCGTTTACCAGTGCTACTCATGAAGTGTGCAATATAGTTCGTATCCACTGCAAAATTTTATGAACTGTATATGGTAACTTTTTAAGACATAGAGGAATGTATGATTTTCCTTATACAGAAAGCATGCATCTTGTAGGATGAAATCGCAAAACGCTAACGCAACGGCTGAGTAAAAGAAAGCATATTTATACGCACGGTTACTATAAAATATGTTTAAATTCAAAAGGCCATCAAAAATCAATGTGAGAAATTTATGCTACGTAAGCGGTCAGTTTTGCCGAGTGAGATTTCTACAGCAGGTCAGAAAGAAGTGCATTCAAAAGCCGACATCCTGGTAAGTCCGAAATGTTATAGGGTTATGCCGCATGATTATCAATATTACAACCCCACCTAATAATCCTTCCTAATGGAGAATTCAGTTTGGAATTTCGGTCAACATTTCATGAGATCGGTCACGCATTGTAAATTCTAATTAAGGATTGTTAAAACCAGGCGAACAGCATTAATTCGGGAGACGATGCCGTCCTTATCCTGCCCATTTGACAGCAGTCTCGTCCCGAGGTAAGTGAAAGTATCTACTGCTCCAATTCGGCAGCTATTAATATCGAGGGATGCCTTCTCCTGGTCAGAGACGTAGCCCGGAAAAAATATTTTTCGTCCCAAATTTTATGGATAAACTTGGAGATATAGCGACTTCCCTAGCTCGCGAGGCTTGAGGTCAGCTAGACGATATCGTTAGTGAAGTCGAGTTCAGTCAGTTGATGCACAGGCAAAACCGGGAACGGCACTTCCAGAATTCAGTCAATGGCGTATATGAACAGTCTGTGCGACTGGGACAGATTATTGTGTATAAGAATGAGAGCAGAGCTGAGGCAGTAGTAGGCCCTGGTTATGATGATGATGATGATGATGATGATGATGATGATGATGATGATGATGATGATGATGATGATGATGATGATGATGATGATGATGATGATGATGATGATGATGATGATGATGATGATGATGATGATGATGATGATGATGATGATGATGATGATCGTTGTGGGCATACTATCCACTTCCACAGTGTAAACATCTAGTCGGCCCGAGTTAAAGTAATTAGTAATGACCTGATCACCCACCTCCACGCTAGTTCAGTCACTTCAGGGCGACAGAGTGCCGACAAAAGACTTGAAGATTTCAATGCATCCCCCAAACGGGCCACATGATAGTTGCGCTGGACCAACACAGGGGCCATATCGGATCTTAGCAGGCGCTATCGGAATGCGCACTATAAAAGATGCTAACATTTCGGGGTGCGGTGGCAGACCCAGTTGCCGGCGTACGTCACACACATTGGGACCCCTGCTGCCCCTCAATGTTGCCGTAGGTTAAACTCCTGGTCATTTGCTGTGTGGACCAGGAGGTGTGGAGTAAAGCGCCAAACGCGCTCGACCGTACCACCCACCTTTTTTACTCTGTCTTGACAACAGGCCTAGGCGGGTGAGGAGGAGGAGGAGGAGGAGAGAGAGCGGTAGATGCCGCGCAAGTCTCCAGGCCTGCTCTCACCTTGCTCTGGAGCATACAGTGAGTGACCGATCTCATGAAATGTTGGCTGAAATTCTGAAATGCGTCTTCGATTAGGAAGGATTACTTGGTCGCGGTTGTAATACTGATTATCCTACAGTATAATCTTATAACATTTCGGTCTCGGCAGGATGTCAGCTTTTGAATACACGGCTTTTTAATCTCCTGTAGAAACCGTACTCGGTAAGAAATGACTACTTAAGTAGCATGCATTTTTCCATTGATTTTCGATGGTCTTGCAAGGTCAAATGTATCTTATAGAAGCCATAAACAAAATAGGTTTTCTTTTAGTCAATTAAAAGAGAATCATGTCTTCTTTATATTTCAAACTCGAGGAAGGAGTATAATTAGGTTTGGAAAAAGGTTTCCTATTGCCGAATAATTTGGAGCCTGATCATTCATTGCATTAGCGCTTAGTGGTTTCAGTCTGCAAGGCGCATGCGTTCCACGTAAAGAAAATAACATATTCTTCTATGCCTTTAAAAAGATATCATACAGAGTCTATGAAATTTTGCAATGGATACTGACCATGTTGTACATCTCATTAGGAGCTGTGGTAAATGGCCGCGTACGATGCTATGTGAATGGACATTGCGCGGTATCAAAAAATCTCATAATTAGAAACTTTTTTAAAACCTAATTATACTCCTTCCTTAAGTATAAAATATAAAGAAGACGTGATTGTCTATTAATTGACGGAACGAAAGCACATTTTTGTTCCTGGTTTCTATAAGATATAGTTGAATTTGCAAGACCGTCAAAAATCAAAAATTATACAAGATTATGCCGCAAGATAATCAGTATTACAACCGCGACCAAGTAATCCTTCCTAATCGAAAACGCATTTCAGAATTTCAGCCAACATTTCATGAGATCGGTCACTCACTGTACGGTGGACATCGTAGGCAACAACGGTCGAACTGTCCGTCAGATTTCAGTGGGAATAATGTCGCCTCCGATAGTTGAGGAGCCAACGGGTCATTCGTAAATGCGGTTAAGCATCCACCCGGCAGAGGCCATGTCCGAACGAGTGCATCAGTACGCAGAGGGGCGAGATGGCAGATAGGTAGGAGGAAGACGAGTGTATGTGATAAATCCCGAAATACAGGCCAAGTGCTTGCTGCAGTGACGGGTTGGATGGTAAAAAAGAATGCGCTCTAGACGCAGTACACAACGGTACTCGTCGATCTTATCATATATTTAAGCACTACCTGTACTCCCGAAGGCCAGTGGCGCAGGGAGTAACGATTTCCAGCCAACAGCACCAATCGTCGTCGTCGTCGTTGTCATCATCATTAAGGAAATTTGTGGACAACAAGCACTTAGACTCTACTCATCAAAAGAACAAAAAGACGTCACTCACCTTTTCGAGTCGGCGAAATGATTCCACGGTTACTTGACACTTCATTTTGTCTTCCGTCATTAGAACGTAATGAGAATGAGCGGCACGAGCTCTTCCCTACAGAGACAGAAAAAAGGAGCAAATAAGCACGTTCAGTCTGAAAAGACAATAACTATCAGACATTCAAAAAGGCATCTCTGAAACGCGACGTTTACGTCCAAAATGTCACCCCCTTAGGCGAGGTTAAATACAGGTTTGGATAAAGGATGGCGGCAGTTTGAACGCTGGATGACCAAAGGACTCCGAATCAAGCATCTTGATCGATGCGTCCGCGGTCGGTGTGCAACTGGCATATGGAGGTAGGTGTCATTTAATCCCTAGTAGGCAGTACTGGCCAAGATCTCATGAGCAATAGCGGCTGGATAAACGAAGTGCGGTGTGATATCTTTTGTTAGCTTGTCATTGTCACTGTAGTAAGCGAATGAATATATTTATGGTGGAGACGGAAATCTCACCATCGCGGTAGCTCACTTCTCCCTATCCATCCTGCTAACGCCGCGCAAGAAGCGGCATGAACCGAGTCGGTTCAATGTCCAGTACCAAAGCAGCAACAGGACAACGTCGCTCGCTGCATTCCGAGTTGTTTGCTATTGTCTGAGTATTATTCGCCTTGCTACTGGCCTCATTGAAAGTAAACAGTCGAAAAGAATACCAATTACCAAATTTACCAAACCCGCTGCCACCATGCATGCGCGAGAGGTCCGTGAAGATTGGCGGTGGCACCAATCGTCACGTTGACCTCGGTGGGCAGTGCGCAGGTCCACTAGCGCGTCTACCGGTCCCTTCGACCTCAAAAGCACTGGTGCACTGTGACAACAGACTATTCGGTCTTACAACGGACCCGCCACATCAACCGCCACGCGGTTTAAGGGCATTGACTAGATTAATGCATTTTAGGAAGCGGACTGCGACAACAATAGTATTAATGAGAGTCAGGTGTCAGGGCTCCTTCTTAACGCAATCCTGTGACAGCTAGCACCGACGCGGGATTTTAAGCATTGCAATCTGGTTTATGCTTGTGGAAGGATAAGCACGCGCGTGGTACGAGTAGAGAAGGTGGGCGTACGATCAACTACTGTGCCCTTGCACACATCCAATCTTCTGGTTTATGCATAGCAGTTAGAGCATGATGGATGCGGGAAGCCCTGCGGGGTAAGTATAGCGCAAGTCTTTCGACATTACGTTCCGGCCACCAGAAGTAGAAAGGCTCATTACTGTCGGAGGGGACATCCGATGATACCGACGAAAACTTTCGAAGCAGAAGATGAAGATGCGATCACTGGGACAAGAAGTTTATTTGCCTGACGTTTCGGATTCTCACTCGAACCCATCATCAGAGACATTCGCAGATAGAGGTGAAGGTGGCACCAGGAGTGCAGTATTTATAGCACGTGGCTGCCGTGGGACCGTATGCGCACTGCACTTTCGAAGCGCCTACCTCACCCGTTCCTCCCATGTCCGCTGCGTTTTGACGGGGATACAGAGTCAATACGTTGGACTGGAACGCATGAGCCGACAGGCCGGAAGCCAAGTTCACACCTGCACGCATCGGCTGGTCCCTAGTTCTACATTTACCAGTCTTTAAAGACTCAGTCGACAATCCTTCACAGAGAAGAAGACTGCAATGAGGGGCCGTTGAGGATTCACCCTGGGTACAGTAGGCGATCCACTCACCCAGTCTGTTGACAACTTTCCATATCACGAGGACCAACAGGTCTTGGTAGCTCAAAGTCAATTAGACTGGTAAATAAGCGGAAAGGAAACGCTGAATCCCAGCTGAACCGATCTCATCAGCCAGTCACCGCTGTGACTTCGGAGGGTCGAGGTAGCAATCAGCGGTCACAGGAGGGTCTCATGATATGACCGGCAACAATTGTGGAGGCCAGATTACATCAGCCATGTGCTCCTTCTTGAATGTCCGGCTCGCACTGAAACTGTCAATCTAACAAATGGTGAAGTACAGGAGAGTCCGACATTGCAGAGGGCAGTCACATCTACCCCAAGTGTAATGTAGCACGATCTTCTTGCGTACAGAAGAATATTTAACCAGTGAGAAATGCCTCAGCCGAAGTATCTGTCGTAAACGGCTATGACAGTGGGGTGGTTGACGTCTGAACCTAGGTGCGGCAGGCGATCCAGTTACCCAGTCTGTTGACAACCTTCTTATTCGAGAGGACTAACAAGCCTTAACAATGCAAAGTGCACTCGACTGGTTATAAGGAGGAAATGAAGCTAATAGAAGCGAGTTCCAGGAAGTAGTCGCGGATAATGAGATAGGATCGCTGGAACAAGTGCCTTATTACCCTGACGTTTCGGAGTCTCACTCGAATCCATCATCAGAGACAGAGTCCGATAAGGGTAGTGGATTGTCCAGGTGTTGCAGTATTTATGGGATGCAGGTGCTAGGTCGCTACATGCCTATCACTCTCGGTACAGTAGGCGATCCAGTTCCCCATTCTATTGACAACCTTCCAAGTCGTAACATATAACAGGCCTTGATATCTTAAAGCCACTCCAGTCTCAGGTCTCGCTCCCTCCCTCCCACGCATTTACAGTGAGCTGTCTGATTACTCCTCGCATTCACTTGACTTGTCAACAGAGTTGTAGCCAAAAGTTCGGGGGCTCACGCGTAAGGTCCCGACTGCCTGGAGAGCTTATGTTTTTTCAATGTGAACACGGAATCATTATTAGTGACGAGGTTATGAGAGGGATCCATGATGTAGGCAAGTGGAAACGCGGCAATACAAGGTCGTAATGTCCAGCGGCCCTGCGCAACGGAACTGTGTACAACCCCGCTAGAGTATTTTCTCCGTGCATCGGCAAAACTCAAGTTTCTAAACTTTAGGCTGGCTGAATTGATCTCCAGCAGTGATCTGCAACAATAAGGGCAATGTGGACCAGGTGTAATGGCCACTTCTTAATACGACCTCGTGGTATCTAGCACGAACAAGGGCTCCAAGACATTGAAATCTGAGCCCTGCGAGCTAAAGCACTGTTATGACCCGGCGTGGTACTTGAAATCCCGTGGAGCGTATACGCACTCGACCCTGGTCCCCAATACCAAAGCAGCAGACAAAGAAAGTACGGCTGGCCACGGAAAGTGTATTAGCAAAACACTGCAAGTCGCGACTAGCTAAAGGTGACGCATATTTATAGCTCGCCAGCATTCGGCCCAAGGACCTTCGGGAAGAGGGGAGTAGCCAATGGAAAGGCGCCTGATTGAGATGAAAGCGCTGTGGAGAGAGCAAACGCACGTGATCTCCGGTGATTGGTTGGCTCTTGTTTTTGGGAGTGTAGGCACTCCCAAAAAGCACGTGCGTCGCACGCGTACACAGCCAAAAGATTGGCCAACTACTGTGGACATGCACACATCCAGTCTTCGTGATCGTGTCTTGTATTTACAACACGGTGAACATGGGAGGAGCATGTGAAGCAAATGTTGAGTAAGCATTCTGACATTACATTCTGACCATTGCAAGCAGCGAGAATGAAACACAATAGTGGCCCATGTGCACATTCCACCACAGGAATGGAGACTTTCGCAGAGTCAACTTCACTCTCTCTCTTTCTCTTCCCAAACCGCTGCATTTTAGTGGTAAGACAATGTCAAGATGTTGGTGTGTGCGCAGTGGCTAACGCAGTGGCTAACGCAGTTGCAGTCTAGTCTACGCATAGCACATATCGACCGGCCACTAATTCCATACAGAGCAGCCTTCAAAAACGGACTCGCCGACTACCGAAAAATAACTGTCGTAAAGGCCAAGCAGCAGGTGGTTGACGTCCGAACCTAGGTGCGGTAGGCTATCCAGTTACCCAGTCTGTTGACAACCTTCCTATTCGAGAGGGCTAACAGGCCTTAATAATTGAAAGTGCACTCGACTGGTTATAAAGAGGAAATGAAGCTAATAGAGGCGGGGAAACGAGTTCCAGGAGGTAGTCGCGGATAATGAGATAGGATCGCTGGAACAAGGGCCTTATCAGCTTGGTGTTTCGGACTATCACTCGAATCCATCGTCAGAGACAGAGTCCGATAAGGGTATTGGATTGTCCAGGTGTTGCAGTATTTATGGGATGCAGGTGCTCGGTCGCTACATGCCTATCACAGTTGGCAGCTCCCGAGTGCATTCCAGCTCGACAGACCAGGCATTGAAGTATGCCATTGCCATGGAGTTGCTATGCGCCGGTATACTGTTCAAAATTATCGGTTCCCACGCTCTTCGCACGCCGCCGAGGGGCTGAATACCGTATTTCGTCATCCGTCTGGACCCTTGGGTGATTTGGCTCGCCGAAATTGATACCGTGGACTGTGGTCATCCGCATGCTGCCCTCGCGGCTAAATACTTTGTCTGGACAAATTCTCAGCGTCGGATATGGCGTGGGGAGGTCGCTGCGCTTGTTGATTGAATGAGGACCGGAAAACCATGACTCGAGCAGTTTACGGCTCACGTGGCTGTCGCCTCGAGCAAGAATTTCTACTTTTTCAATCTTGAATGTGTGATGCGTTCCGTTCTATAAGTATTGCAACACCTAAACAATTTATTACCCTTATCTGACTCTGTCTCTGATGATGGATTCGAGTGTCAGTTCGAAACGTCAGGCTAATAAAGCGCTTGTCCCAGTGATCCGTGTCTCATTCTCCAGGAAATGAGGCGTTGAATGCCAGCTGGACCGATCTCGCAAGGGGGTCACCGCTGTAACTTCGGAGGGTCGTGGTAGCAATCAGCGGTCATAGAGGGTCCCATGATATGACAGGCAACAAATGTGGAGGCTAGAGTACATCAGCCAAGCGCGCCTTCATGAATGCCCAGCTCGCAATGGAACTCTCAATCTAACAAATGGTGAAGTGGTAGAAGGGCGCTCACCGATCGTTCTTACGGAACTCACTCGCTCCGTCGTGCCTTACGGGCTCTCTCTCGAGCCCAACCGGCAGCCGCACAGCGCCGCATGAATGGTGAAGTACAGGGGAGTCCGACATTTACAGTCATCGCAGATGGCAATCACATTTACCTCGAGTGTTATATAGCATGATCTTTATACGTACAGTAGAATATTTCACCAGTGAGAAATGCCTCAGCCGAAGTATCTGTCCAAAAAGGGCTATGATACGGCACGTAACATAGGGAGAAATAAGAACAACAAAAACAGCATTGAGGATTAGCATTCAGATCTGACCTGTGACTGAATGAAAGACCTAAAGTTGGTAACTGGATCAACTTTGATGACCACGTTGCAGGCGCGCACGTCAAGACCCTCCTCGATGACGTCAGTCGCGACCAGAACATTGAACGCACCCTTCCGAAAGCCGTCCAGCACACCCAACTGCTCTCCCGTGCTCATGGATGCCTGGCAAAGTGAAGAAAGTTTAGAAAAACGGGGGTCCAGCCACTGGACAGGAGACACACTGTAAGGGAAGTTAGAGGGCACAATACGCGGGATAGCACAACCCAATGAGAATTTGAAACGCAAACAGGAATCAGGCGGAGTGCTTTCTAGACATTTGCGCGCAGGGGTCGCAAGAACCTTTTCGTACAACCTAGCTAGTCACGAATGTCCAGTTTCAGATGGCCTTCAGGCGAGTGTGTGTGTGTGGTAAGCGGGAACTTGTCTGTCAGCTGCGTTCCACGGAATGTGCCATCTTTTCGGTGCAAAGGCTGCGCAGACAAATATGAGTAGTTCATATAAGCAAGGAGGCAAGTTCCAGACGGAGGTAGTCGCGAAGAAGGAGCCACGATCGCTGGAACAAGAGGTTTATTAGCCTGATGTTTCGGATTCTCATTCGGATACATCATCAGGTAGCCAGACTAGGGTAGTTGATTGCCCAGGTGTTGCAGTATTTGTAGGATGCAGTTGCTAGCGTCTCCTGAGTGCACCCCGGCTCGACTGGCCAGGTGATGAAGCATGCAGTTGCTATGCTCCAGTGTGCCAGTCAAGATTATCAGCTTCCCTGCTCATCGCATGCAGTTGAGTTGCTGACGCCTGCCGGATTTCACCATCCTGTAATCATGTCCTGGTTAGGGGGCCATGTCAGTCAGTCCTGTCGAATTTGCATGCGATTCTTCAGTCACGGCCTCTGAGACTAGACGGCATGCTGTAGATGAAATCAGACAATGACTTTGAGTGTTTTGACGTCCAGCTTGACTAACGACCGTCCTATACATCTCCCATCCTTGTATTACGCAATCCAGAATGATTATCATGCAGCTGGAAGGACTGAAGTTGTTATAGCACCGCCTAATTCGCGAAGAAGGAGACACGATGACTGGAACAAGAGCTTTATTGGCCTGACGTTTCGGATTCTCAGTCGAACACATCGTCAGAGACAGAGTCAGATAAGGCTCCAAATTTTGGCGGACTCCCGTACGTGAAGAATGCCTCGGACGCCGTCAGCCGCTTTTTTTACACATCTTGGAATTGGAGTTGCACACAGACCGGGGACAACCATGAGGCGCTAGGTCATGAGACCGAAAGACCCACTGCCACGACAGGAAAGATCTGGAGTCGTTTACCGGGTCTGGTGTAGTTGCGGACAAAGCAACTATGTCGGATAAACCGGAGGACTTCTCCAAACGCGAATCGTCAAGCACGCGGCAGCCGTGAGGAGGAACGACACCGACTCCTAAGCCGTGGCTCATTTGACTGCACCCAATCACACATTCAAATTTGACGAAGCAGAAATTCTCGCTATAACCGACAACCGCGTGGGTAGCTAACTGCTCGAGTAGCGATTTTCCGGTCCTCAATCAATCAACAAGCACAACCACCTCCCTGCTCTAAATTCCGCCTTGAGACTTTGCCCAGACAAAGTAACTGACCGCGAGGACAACGTGCACATGGCTACTGCTCCTGGTGTCAATGTCGGCGAGCCAAATCGCTAAAGTTGCTGCTATGATGATGGGGGATCGACATAAATTTGCATAAGTCGCACCAGAACTGGCGTCGACCTGAACGTCATTGAAGTAGCACCACTGTAATGCGCAGGGGTAGCTCCTTCGTAGAAATGGCGTGCTTGTTTTAGGTCAGTATATAGGCCAGTACATTTTAAGGCTGATAGGCAATGCCTCTGAAAATCGAATCGAGAACGGCACACGCAATATCTGAATTTAAATAAACACGCTACTAAAATGACGTCAGTAATATATGCATTTTGCTGTATATTGTATTTGGAAATGCAGAACCGAAACCCGAGAACACTCAGTTGTGGGTGATAACGCGCATGGAACATAAGTGTACTTGAGCTGATGTTCTCATAGATTGATAGGGCGAAGATCGGTGCATGTAGGTGGAGCTATCGACGGACAGTACAGGCCAAAGTGTAGGTTCAACCTAGGCAACGGTCTCTCGTTCCAAGACGATAGTCGTCCCAGTGACCACAGCGAAGGTCAGCGGTCAAGTAACAGCTCCATAGCTGGAAGAACACTTTCTACGTCTTTTTACCGCTCGGCTGTGAATGCTTCAAAATGGCGGGCAGTCAAGCAGACATACAGCCCCATGTCTTCACAAACATATATGGAGGAGGCAGTTCTCAATGAAATTACTGAACGTTAAATCCATAGGAGTACTTATCTACTGTACGTAACCTAACTCATGAGAGTTGTCAAAATTTACGAATCGTTGCTAATCACTCGCAACCCGACACCAATTCATGGATCTTACATCTATGTTAATTAAGTACAACTTTGGAAGAATTAAAAACATAAAAAATACTAAAGGCAGTATTGTGCTGCTTCTAAATGCCGTTTTTTAGAAAACCGCAAAATCCCGAAAACTTCAAAAACGGCTGCTATTTAGTAAACTTAGTTTTTAGGTGTAAAGAATGTCTTCTCATATAAAAAACGAAGTAAATATGAAAGTACAGATAAAATCGCTCCACATTTAACCATATAAACGTACAGGCCTGGAGAGAATTTATCGAAAGCAGATGTAAGCTCGCCAAATTGCTTTTGAATTCTTTACCGTTTAAAAACAGTAATTTAGTGGAATTTGTATCTAAGTGTCCTTTAAGATTTAGTGCAATTTCATATATGGCGGTTTGGCAACAACCTACATTCTGAGTATAGATTCCAGAGCAGTTATCCAAGGATTCATGGCATTCTTAACTCGTTTGAGTTGTATGAGATGAGGTTAAACAAGAGAAATGGGAGTTTGCTTGATTTCACCTATGGGGACGTCGTAGGAGCAAAGGTTTTCATAAGGTCCCATGACGCAATTGACAGGTGTGATCATAAACGCACCATTTAGTGTTTATAGAGAGAACTATATTCCCTTAAATTAATTTGCACTTTTCTTTCGCTTTGGATTACGTCGAGTCTCAGATCTGTATCATGCGTCTGTTAAAAACTTTACAACGAAATGCTTTTTGAAGGCATTTCCCGAATTTGCGAGTGTTTGAGCGTTCGTTTTCATGAAGGATGTCGTTTGGGTCACATTTGAAGACTCATTTAAACATGAAACTTCATTTTCGAATACAGTGGCCGTCCACAACGAAAGTCAGGAACGAATACGTCTTCGATTAATTAGAAACTTTCTCTTATAAGTTACCTCTTTTGTGAAATGCCTTAATATTGCACTTTGTTGACGGATCTCTATTGGAAATGAACAGGGCGCCGGTTCCGATCCATTTGGAGGCCAGATCAGGGTATGACATAATCTGCACATACCGAACAACGGGATTTAACATGGGTTCGTAAGTCTGATGATTAGTAGGTCAGTCAATGATCGGACACCGGTTCGGGTTACATCATGCAGAAAACCAGCAGAGGGGAGCCTGAAAAACGCACGAGGCTAGCGGGTGAGTCCTACGCTGGTACCCAAATGTGTATGAAATACAAGACACGGTTACTTTCAGTCCCATGAGTCACCAAACTTAAACTTAACCCGGGAGACTAGACTCACTCACATTACAAAAGCACACAGTGGAAAGCCAATGCTTCTGAACGGTACGTCATTCATGGCGCCTCCGACTGCGCCTTCAAAACTTGCCCACTGACGGGATTACTTGCACCACGGAACTGAAGGCCGGCCGTTGTTACCTAACGTAGCCTCGCATCAGAAGTTGTCGATGCAGTTTTGAAAACAGCGAAGTCTGGATTATACAGGCTAAGACTACAGCCCGCGAGTGGCACACAGAAGACGGCGTAATGCCTCGTCGCAACCAGGACGTTGGAAGCACCCTTCCAAAAGCCATCCAGCACACCCAACTGTTCTCTTCTGCTCACAGATGCCTTCAAAAAACGTTTAAACAGGGAGATAGGAGGACTTTTCAGGGGACAGATGGCAGTTTGCCAGGGAATTAAAGGGGCCGAACACGTGAGAAAACACAATAAGATAAAAATTTGAAATGCAGCAGCGAAGCAATATTTGCTTTCTGCCATCATATGTCATCCTAAACACCAACGTAACCCTGCTCATTAACCGGGTAGTTGGGACCTCGTAACTGAGGGTCGAGGTTCCTCCCCAATGTGGCTTTGAATCAGCAGTCATTGATGCAGGCTTGAAAGAAACTAAAGTCTGATTTCTGCAGGCTGAGATTCCAGTCTGCGACTGGTGCGCCAACGGCAAAGAAGAAATGTCTGGCAGGTCACTCTGGCCAAGCGCGTTGTCATGCAAAAAGACAGAGAGAGGTGCTTCACAAGCCTCCCT
>CACRXP010000145.1:25073-47688 GCA_902702965.1 Spirometra erinaceieuropaei
CAATGCGGGTGCGCCTATGTGCTTTAGTCCGTCCATCGAATCGAGGTTATCGAGGTGTGGCCGCGGCGCAGGTTTGTGGGGCGCCATCAAAAATGGCGGCCGGGAAGAGCGCTTGCCGCGCACACACACACAGGGCCTCACCTCAACAAGAAGCATCCCACTACTCACTGGGCACCCCTTAAGCTCCAGCTATGAAGTGACAGTTCGACCGACGAGGTCCACCGTCTGCTCCATACAGCACGGTGTGAGCAGTAGCGATAGCTTGCGCGTAAACTCGTATATTGTGTAGACTTGCGTAGCATCCATCGCACTCTCTCCTTCCCAAAGTAGACGCAGTGTCATGACAGAGTCAAGATTATCGGAGATGCGAGAGGGTGCGGGTGGTTGGAGAGGCGAAAACCGGCACCTCGGCGTGCCCCCTTGGTCCACAGCGAACATTGACCAGGGTTTTATACAGGGGGCGGTTCGGATCCCAATTGGCACGACAACTAGACCTGCCGCCACACCTTCGGGCGAACATTCCCATACAAACCTGCCGGGCTCCGTTTTAGTCCCCCCCCCCTCCTCCCTGTTGGTCCAGCACATCTACCGTGTAGCCCGTTATAGGAACAAAACATACATACACACAAGCACATCTCTGCACAAAGACGGCGGGCATAGGGTTCTTCCCCAACTCAAACATCAGGGCTCTCAAACGGTTGCTCGCTGGACTACCAAACGCAAGGACAAACTGAGGGGGTGGGGGGGGAGCGAGAGTAGAAGCATACCATGTCGGCGCACCACGGTCCAAACTCCTCCATAACACGCATACACTGTTGGATGGTGCGCTTGAATTTCTTCGGATTCGCATCTTCAAACTGCATCACGCTGAGAAATTCGTCCTTTCGGATGCGTCTGTTGCTGTCGAACAGCGATTGCAGGTCGATGAAGTCGGGCAGTGAAGAAGGAGACACGCTAGGGGAAGGAAACGTGATGAAGAAACTCTGTATTGACGCACCTAAATAGCTTTGCATCTTACTTATTTGCTTAGCCCGTTGCGTACAAAAGACCTATTTCCAGGCATAGTATGCTTCTAAGTAATTTTATCCCGGAAAAAGTTTACAAACTAGTGAGGAGATCAGCCGATTTCTCACGATAATATCTGTCTTAGACATTTGTGCATCATGAAGCAATGTTTCCCCGGAATGAATTTAAAGCAGGCATAGACAGAGGAATTTATTGGAACCAGTAAATTTGGCGACGGCTTATCAACTGCAGCCTGTCGTTGCATAACACAGATAACAAATAAGAAAGGTACAGAGGTTTGAACTTAGACAGAGAAAATCAGTGTTTAAAACAGCAACGTCATCGTATACTACACGTAGACTAAGCAATAAAATGGTAACTTGAAAACGCAACATAGGAAAAAAGGAGAAGTTAACAAATCAAGAGGGCTCAGATCTATCGGGGCCAGCTGAGGTTGACCACGTGGTCCAACTGTTTGCACAGGTCGGGTTTCGCTCGCCTTATGTAGGCTGCCTCCAAGTAGCGCAGTAGCCTAGTTGTTCGTGCTCGAACTAATACTCGAAAAGATGTTTTGGGATCAACCGAATGACCGCTATCATGGAGATGCTTTGTGATAGAAGACCGTGGAATTTTATTCTCCTGCTTAAGTGCTCAACCGACCTGGCTGCCAATTGCCTTTGTGTTCGCCCAATGTACTGGCATCCACAAGTGCATGTGAATTCGTAAACACAGTTTGACGTGGCGTGCAATGGCAAGGCATCCTTCGTCGACAGTCTTAATGGGGCTGCAGAATGAGTTCAGCTGAGTTTTATGTTCTTTCAATAGCGTATCTTAATTGCCGCTTGATGGTACTTAAGATGCTGCCACCCTTCAAGGGAAAGGATATTGCAATGGGCTATTTCGGAACTGATTGCTCCGTCAATTTTGGCCGTAAAGTGTTGGTGTACTTTTCGATGAAACGTGTTGGATATCCCCGTTTAAGCAGGTCTGTTTTGAGGCAAGAAATTTCGGCATCCAGCGTTTCAATAGAAAAAATGTTTCTTCCTCTTTGGAATAGAGTGTAAACCAAATTTCGCTTTCGTTGTATCGGCACAAGGCTCAAGAAGTGTAGGTATTGGCCTTTCCACGTATCCTTGTGGAAAACCGATCGCCTTATCGAACCATCTTCCTGTCTAGTCATGAGGACATCCAGGAACGGTAGCTTGTTACACTGCTCCTTTTCCATTGTGAATTTAATCTTAGGATGGAGACTATTCATAGCAACAAGTAGGTCTTCGGCTTCCTCGTTGATATCGACAATAGCAAAATGTCGTCTACATATCTTTTGTACAAAGTTCTCATATTCAACTTAGCTGACAGATTCTCTTTTAAGTTACCCATAAAAATGTCCGCAAGGGTTGGGCCAAGTGGACTTGCCGTTGCCATTCCATCAATTTGTCCGTATGGCTGTCCACTGAACAGAAATTGAACGTTTTTCGTGCAAAGTTTCAGAAGGTCACGAAATATTTCGGGTGAAGGGCGGGTTACGGACGCATGAACGCAATGACATCCATTGTCTCATCAAGTGGTACATTTGTGAATAGTGATACAACGTCCAAGGATATCATGCTTTTGTTACACCTCCTTGATAGCGGTCATTCGGCTGACCCTGAAACATCTTTTCGAGTATTAGTTCGAGCACGACCAACTCGGTTACTGCGCTACTTAGAGGCGTGTTAGCTTGAGTGAAGTAATCACTGGGATCCAAGCAACGGTCTAGGCCACTGATAATGCGGAATGTAAGTATAAGGTCACAGCGTAGTTGCCTGTAGGAAAGGGGAAGCAGGTTGAGAGTTGATAGACAGTGTTTTCCGGCCTTTTGTCACTCTTGCTGCCCCTCTCTGGATCTTCACAACGACTGCATAATCTTTGAAAATCCAAGGTTTATATGCTTCTATGGCGTATTCTAGATGGGACCGAACGAGGTTGCCAAATATTTTGGAAAAGCAGTCAGCATCAAATCCCATAAAGGCTCGCCTAATGAGTTACAATGTAGCCATGGCCGACTTAGCCGCCTTTGCGCAGTTCAGTGTTGTTTTGAGTGAAGATGCAATCCACACACGCAAGTCCTTCTGACTGTCAACTTGTTGTAGTGGTGTACCGGGAAGAAAGTAAGCCACCGGGCTGGAGGCTCTGCAGCGGCAGAGTTAAAGAAAGTTGCTCTAGCATTGAAGGTTGACACTAACTAAGCACAGATGGCAGTCTGCCGTTAGCGGGGGAAGAGGGGGCGAGTGATGGGGGGAGGGGAGGGGGGACCCATCTGTGCAAAAACGGGAAGGCAAGCCGTCAGAGCGGAAGCAGGGCGCGGCAGAAAACTCACCTAGACAGGGTCTTGACTCCCTCTGCCAAGGCCTGATAGACCTGGAAGTAGGACTCGCCAGCACGAGTCTGAGATCCACCGGATAAGAAAGGAATAATTGACTGTTCCCGCTTTCCCATCACCGCGGCGATAGAGCTGTCCTCAGAGGTGATCAAACGAGCGCGCATGAGAGCCTCTAAGTGGCGCAATTTTGTGTCTAGGGGGGTTCCCTGTTTGACATTGTTTACTACCGAGGCGGTGAGACCCAACACCTGCGGAGGAACAAAACAAGGGGGAAATGTGGGCGTTAGGCGATCAATGAAGGGCGAAATTAATGATAGGCCAAAAGCAGTGCGGGGAAGTGCTGCTGGCGCATGTAAAAAGAATGCAAGGGAGAAAAACAGAGGGGGTGGATGCTGGTGAGGGTGGTGGTGGTGGCGGTGATGCTGGTGTTGGTGGTGGTGGTGGTGGTGGTGGTAGTGGGGGTGGTGAGGGTGGTGGTGAGGGTGGTGGTGGTGGGGGGGGGTGGGGGTGGTGGTGGAGGTGGTGGTGGTGGTGGTGGTGTTGGTGGTAATGGTGGTAGAAATGTGATTTAAAAGAAGTACATCAACTTTGCTGTACCTTAGGTCCCCGAGAGTAATCCGGACGCCAGCGGCCGGACGGGAAGGTTTGAAGGTGTTGGCAGATATCAGTGAAGTCTGAATTCGTGTCAGGATCCGCGTGGTGGCATTCGTCAAAGACGAGTAAGCAAACATCATTCAGGCTCACTTTCCTGTGGTTTAGGACGTCACGGAAGACACCAGCGGTCGCTACGAGCACTTTATGCTTCTCCAGCTGAGCGCGCCAAACGTTCTAAAGCATAAAAGCCGGTACATTAGCATGGAGGTAGTCTCGAAGGTTTTCAAAATAGGTGTGTCCTCTAGACTCTGTGAAAACTAAACACAAAACTGCCTCAGTATCGCAGTCTGAAACTCACAGCAATTCCTACGATAGCCTGGAAGACGAAGATTGCTTCAAAAGCTGTGATAACTGTTCCCCCCTTCCCCCGGCCACAAGGTTTATTACCGGTACGTCTCCATGAATGTATGCAAAATGGCCGTTAAACTGACCAATCCAGATGAGGCTCCAAACGACATTTCTCTGTGTGTGCAGCGATAAATACAGTCAACTTGGCTTACATAAAAGCCGGTACGTTAACAAGGGGACAGGTTTACCGATCTCAAAAACAGGTGCGCCGCCTAGAATCAGTAAGAGGTAGACACAAAGTGAGTTCCAGTATCGTAGCATAAAATTCGTGGGATCCACAGGGATATCTCGAAAAAGGAAAGCTTTGATGACTGTCCTCCCCTTCCACAAGATTCATATCCGGTGTGCCAAAAAGATGCTATGTGGCGACTGAACTGATGAAGACCCTGCCACGGGAATGCTATCATGCATGGGACAGAAAATTCAATTCTACACACTCTATCGGTGTGACATCATTTTGTACCTCGGTTCTACAAGATCTAACGGTTGAGAATATATAAACCCTGCTTAACCAACGTCAAAACGAAGCCAGCAAAAGAAAGTCGAGATGAGACATCGTACTTATCTCTCCAGACACTGTCTGAAGATCTCTTAATCTCCAGTGGAGCTGAGTACAAATAAGTAAAAGAAACATCGATAGGGTCCCAGTTGTTTAACCTACCTTCCGGGAAGGTATTGCAACGACGAGGAGCATAGACTATGAATACTATCGACCAAACTTCACGAACTATTCGATTCCTTTGTCCCCGACATCCGATTTAACAGTGATAGAAAGGTACAACTGTAAGCTATCGTTTCCGGGAGGCATCGTTCGTTAACGGGTGGAGATGAACCTCTAGATAGGCAGGATACATCACCTCAAAAGAGACCGTCAGCGAGTCCATTACATGAGAACAGACACTAATCGCAGTGATGTACAGTATGTCTAACTCATGAAGCGTCAACCGAAATTCGCAGGTGCACTTTCGTCCCGAAAAGATTAATTAAGTAGGATTGTTGAACTAATCATTGTGCAACATGATCCTATAATAGTTTGGTTACCTCAGGATGTCGGCTTTCGAAAGAAGTTCTTTTCGGTTGCATGCAAAAACTATACTCTGCAAAAAGGACTACTTATTTGGCGTGCATTGTTCTCAGTGATTTCGATGCCCCCAAAAATTGAATTATATTACACGGAAAACATGCATAAACTATTCCTCCTATTGCTCATTCGGTAGAAAATTACGTCTTCTTCAATTTTTACACTCGAAGGAAGGGCATAATTCAGTTTTCAAAAACTTTTCCAATTCCCGAATTATTTTGAACCCGGCCTGCCGTTACACTCGCATTCAGGGTTTCCAAACTGCAAGTCGTAAATTTTCCGCGTACGGAAAACCATACATTTTCATACGGTAATAAGAGGAAACTATATGGGGTTCATAAAATTCAGCAGTGGATTTGAGCCATATTGTTAACTTAACAAGCCACATTGTTAGATGCAGAGACATGACTTTTAATGAACAGCCATTTAACGGTATTAAAAATCTCACAATTAGAAACTTTTTACAACCGAATTATACCCTTCCTTCGAGTATAAAATTGAAAGATGACGTCCTTTTCTACCGAACGAGTAAACGAATTAATATTTTTTTATGCACGTTTTGCATGAAATACAGTTGAATTTTTACTGGCATCGAAAATCACTGAGAAGATATGCATTCTACTTAATTAGCCATTTTTTTACGGAGTATAGTCTTCGCGCGCAGTCAAAAAATTCTTTCGAAAGCCAGCATCCCGAGGTAAGTGAATTATTGCAGAATTATGTTGCACGATAATGAGTTTAACAACCCCACTTAATTAATCCTTTCGAAACGAAGACGCATTTCGATTGACATTCCATGAGTTAGCTCACCCACTGTGTTCTAACTCCACCATAAAGAGCTGACGTCCAATGCGTACGTGTACCCTGCCAGCTCTATAGAACAGCCCAAGTCAAATAAAAGGTCAAAAGTAGAATAAACAAAGCCTAACCGGTACTGCTGTGCATTACGAACGTAGCCGGTTCACTTCTGCCAATGCGGATAGTCGTCGATCAAAGACAACAGTAAGGCATCTAGTGATGAGACACAACGCCCATGTATGTCGGCTTTTGAATGCATTTCTTTTTGACCTGTTGAATCTCATTCGGCAAGAAGGGACTACGTAAGTAAAATGCGCTTTTCACATTGATTTTCGATAGTCCTATAAATTCAAATATATTTTATAGAAAACATGCACACAAATATACTCGTTTGGTTGAAAATCACGTTATCTTTACATTTTATGCCCATAGAAAGGGTATATTTAGCTTTTGTAAAAGTTTCAAATTATGAGATTTTTTAAAACCGTGCATTTTCCGTTTATACAGCATCGTACCTGTCTGTTTTCCAATGCTTCTCATGAAATGTACAACATAGTCCGCATCTATTGCGATATCTTATGAACTCTATATGGTTTTGAGTTCATAATAATTGAGGAATATATGATTTTC
This sequence comes from Spirometra erinaceieuropaei, assembly GCA_902702965.1. Lineage (NCBI taxonomy): Eukaryota > Metazoa > Platyhelminthes > Cestoda > Diphyllobothriidea > Diphyllobothriidae > Spirometra > Spirometra erinaceieuropaei. Next base: position 31,952 of record CACRXP010000145.1, read on the forward strand.
CATACGCCAAAAGCATGCACTTTGTAGACTGAAATCGCTAAACGCTAATGCAACAGCTGGTCAGGCGCAAAATTATTCGGGAATTAGAAAACTTTTTCAAAACCTAAATATATCCTTTCGTTGGGTATAAAATGTAGAGATAACGTGATTCTCTACCAAACGAGTAGAAGAAGGCATATTTCTGTGCACGGGTTCTATAAAATATGTTTAAATTTAAAATATCGTCAAAAATCAATGTGAAAAATGCATGCTACTTAAGTAGCCACTTTTTGTCGAATGCGGTTTCTACAGCAGGCCGGCAAGAAGTGCATTTAAAAGCCGACATACTGGTGAGTCCTGAACAGTAAAGGATTAGGCCGCAAGATAATCATTGTTGCAACCCTACCTAAATAATCCTTCCTAATCGAAAACGCATTTCAGAATTTCGGTCAACATTTCATGAGGTCGGCCATTGTCCATATTAGTGGAAACCTGGGGACAATGAGGAAGATAGACCAGTTCTCGTCGATCGAGAAACACTGCCTTACGTCTTTTCTACTGAGAATTTAATTACGTCGGGGGGACTGGTGAACACCAAAAGAAGCGCGTGAATGTCGATGACGGGGAGGTATTAGCGTTAGCACATCATCCAGCGGCTACGCATGCGCGGAAGGGTGCAGAAAGAGGTTGACGAACGGATGCGCAATGTTAGGACAAGAAATACGAACAATGAGGATGGCAGTCCGGGCTGCTGGCACGCAGAAGTCACCCTCTTCACCCCAGTCCAGTAGGATCCAGCAATCAAAGCGTTCAACGAGCACCTCGAGAGCCAAAAGAACGACCCGAATAAGATACCGAGGCGGATGCATCTCATTCATCTTTTCAAATTGTCCCCAAAACGTTTTTTTATTCGGATGGTCCATGTGCGAGCAAGTCAAAGGTAGGTCAAAGGAATCGATGGTGTCGGGCTTCTTTGAAAACCTAGTGCTTCAAAAGCAGCTACACTGGTTCTTGCAATCTACAAACTAAAGTGTCGGACTAAATACGTCGATCATCATCATCCTCATCCTCATTCTCATCTTCATCCTCATCCTCCTCCTCCTCCTCCTCCTCCTCCTCCTCATCATCATCATCATCATCATTCAAATGGAGCGGCAGGATGGCAAATGGGAGTCGTTCCAGAATGCTCTCGCTCGTTGAAACTCTGACGAGGGCCATAAAATGACCGTATACATGAAGGTCACCAATGAGAGCATAGCCAGAAGCTATCAAGCAGATATTCGCTATGTCAAAAACGCAGTTGTCTGCGAACTCTCCACGAGGTAGCAAAAAACAATGAACTGAGATGGACGACGACATTTACGAACTTCACAATCTCAACCCCATTTAAATGGCTAACAACTATCCTCGAAACTACCTCGTATGTGACAGGCAGTCCAGGCGAAGCCGACGTTTAGTAATGCGCAAATCAAATACGTGGCCGATGTTCTCACACAGTAGTCTTGTTTCCGAGATGATCGTTCTGTTCCTGCAAAAAGTACGACAAGACGTCGCCCGCGGACCGGAGGCAAGAATCCGACATCTAAACGTTGGGCGTAACGTTCATACCAAGTTCCGAGACGGTAAACGTCATCTATCGGTTCTCGGGTAGGCTTTGAGAATTTAACTACGATGGTCGGACGACCACAGGACCCCATAGAAGAACACATCAGGGCAGCAATGGCCATAAACTCCATTATGCAAATTCGGGTGATATATTCGTCCGCCAACTACACGAAAAGAACCAGGAAATGCGGACCCACCTCCACAGTACCTTCGTGGACCTGACTAACGCCCTCGACACGGTGAATTGCGAAGGGCGGTGGAAAATCATGCAGAAATTCGACTGTCATGAGTGATTCACGCACATTTTGCGTCAGCTCTACGGCAGGATGACGGTGGACCGTTTCGGAAGCATTTGCAGTAACCAACGGAGTGAAACAGGGCTGCGTAATCGTCCCCCACCATCTTCAGCCTCATGTTTTCTGCCACGCTGATGGACACCTACCGTGATGAACGCCCGGGGATCCGCGTGAACAACAAAACCGACGAACATCTCCTCAACAGTCGGCGCGTGCAGGCCCTAACGCGTATCCCTGCGACTAGTTTCTGAGATCTGCTATTCGCGGACGACTGCGCACTCAATGTCGAAACAGAAGCTGACATGCAACGGAGCATGAACTTCTTCGACGCCGGCTGTGCCAACCTCAGAATAGTCATCAACATGGACAAAACGGTGGTCATGGATCAACCACCACCCAAGGCTGCATACAATGTCCCTCGCATCCACGTCAACGTATCGAACTGAAGACCGTGAACAACTACGACTAATTAGGCAGCATACTCTCAGGCTGCATCAAAGTCAACAGTGAAGTCGCACACCGGATCTGCGAAGCCAACCTGGCCCTCAGCCGACTGCAGAATTCCGTGTGGAATTGTCACGGTCTCCATCTCAACACAAAACGCAAGATGTTCAAAGCTGTCAGCTTGACGACGCTGCCGGAAGGGTGCGGAGATCAGGACAATCTACAAAAACAAGCGCGGAGGTGACAGGACGGAATTTCGGAAATGTCCGGACCAGAAACCCCAGAATTCACGTCCTGTTGAGGCAACAGTGACTGCGATGGTACGGCCAACACGTGAAAATGGACGATGAGCCACTACACAAATGGCCTTTCTATGGAGATGTCGGCAGGGCTGCTCACCGACAAGGACATCCTAAAGAACTGTTTGAAGCGCCTAAAAATCAACTCCAAGACCTGGGAATACCTCGCACAGGACTGACCAGTCTGGACAAGGACAGAGATGATGAGGCCGACCGGACAGACGCTGTCAAAGTCGAGAGAGCGGCCTGCAAGTCGCAAGAGCCCTCGATCACCAAAGGAAATACCCAACCTCTTCCAACATACTGATACTTTTGGCGAGCAACCTGCAAACAGATTGGTCTGGTAGGATATCTCGGGCTCCAATTCGACAGCAACCTACAACCCCAACTACTGTCTCCACAACCGCCCCATTGTCAACCCTGCACCGACCCTGAGGAGTCCACGACAACAACTTCCCTCACCACCGATGATCACACTCTCGATATCCGCCGCCGTCGATCGCCGTCACCTCCATTATCCCTGCCACAACCTCCGCGACAAAAGACGACGCCTCGTCGACCCCTACCCTGCACCAGCGATATGGACTCGGTCCCAGCTTGTCCTCATTGTGATTGCATGGTCACCACACGAATCGGTCTGGTCGGTCAATCACGAGTGCCGGAACCTCTCAAGTAGGTGGAAATTCAGCGAATATTCCCATGTTACAATCGAAAAGTCAAATTGGCTAACATGTGTTTTCGGTAATTCTTCGTCAGGCCAATACAATTACATGAAGGAGTGAAAATGTACAAAGTTAACAGTGGAAATTGTGCTCTTCGACTGCTTTCTTCATGCGGCTCCTCTGCTACATGTGAGATCTGGACAGTCTACACCCTTTTATGTGAAATCCTGACGTGTGTGTATGGGGGATCAGGTCGTGTGTATTTCACACGCAAGTGGGCTGTTCTCCGTTCTCAATGGAAGCGAAAAGACGAGTCCCAGGAAGTAGTCATGAAGAAGACGACACGATCGCTGGGGCAAGAGCTTTACTAGTCTGACGTTTCGGATTCCTGCTCGAACCCATCATCAGAGACAAAGGCAGATACGTGCCCGCTTTTGTCTCTGATGATGAGTCCGAGCAGGAATCCGAAACGTCAGACTAGTAAAGCTCTTGCCCCAGCGATCGTGTCTTGTTCTCAGTTCTGTCAGTGACCTCAGCATCCGATGGTTGACCGGCTCGGATGGTGGATTGATGCATGGCAATGGTAAGAGAGAGGCCGACTGTCTTAGAGTACATCCCTCCCTAAAAACAAGCTGACGAGCTTAAATCTATCACGGTGCGCTAAAATCTCTAGACTGGAAGGCTTCCAACTTACGCGATAAGTCTGACCTCGAAGTCGCCCCAGTGTGTGTGTTTGCGTAGATTGGTCGACTGGCGGACTGGGAATCAGGCTGAAATGGCTCCTTCCTAATGTGGCCTTTATGGCGCTCCCACTTAGTGAGATCTGAGCTTGTGAGGTTAGGAGCGGATTTCCACCGCGTCAACCACCCGCAACCTCCCTCAAGTTCAGTCTTTTTGACTCTGTCTTAACGCCGACCCAGGTGGGAGAGGAGAGAGTGCGGTAGATGCAGTGCAAGCCTGTTATTATGGACGAGTTTACGCGCGCAAGTCACTGTCCCTGCTCCCACCCTGCTCTGGAGCACGCAGTGGACATTGTCAGTCACGACGGCCGAACTCTCGTATGTATATGTTTACATCTTCTGTGTATGCCTATACATATATATTCACACGCAAGTGGGTGTGGACCGATCGACAGTCCTTTCGGAAAAAAGCAGTCTCGATTGGCTGGCAGGGCTCATAAACAGTCAACCATCTACTGATTTTCAGCGAGCTACTATAAAAATGTACCACTCAGCTCCGGTTTGGCATAAGAATACCCCCGGTTTAGGAGCTAAAGTCTCGTGGCGGCGCGATCTTCGTCTGCCATTCAGACATTCCTAGAACCCAGACGATCAGCACCATCACAAAATCGATGCTGGTGTACCGCTAGCTGTCTCGTTCTGTCTAGTGCATTGCCTTCATCTTCAGAACACCGTCATTATCGAGAATGATTTCCAGTTGCACATGTTTAGTTAAAGTACATTTAGATGAGGCATACTTTCGATCTCCAGCGGGCTACCATCTTAGGCCGGACCAACACAAAAGCAGAACGGCTAACTCTATGGGCGTGGTTCTCCGATGCCCACTCCATCAACAGGCATCTGGATCTTCCTGCAGTTTACTAAGTCCTACGTCATCACAATCGTAGAGCTTAGGGCCGAACAACCACACCGGACTTAAGGAGGCCACACGGAGACAGCCCGACGGCGAGTTTACTCGGTGAAGAAGAACAAGAACCGCCCGACCGACTACCCGAGAAAGGTTCAATCAGCTCCCCCCGACGGAGTGATGACTCACAACACACGCACACAAAACGCCCATCAACCATCCTCCAACAGGCCGAAGCAGCGAGAGGAGAGAAAGATCGATCAGCAGGAGGCCGACCAACGAGACACGCTACATGGGATTTCAGGTCGATTAAGTGCATTTTACGCTTTGACAATTGAGAGCCGACCAAGCTCTTTGAAACGTCAGCATGTAAGTAAAGCTGTTCCGGTGAGCACATCTTCTTCTTCAAACCATCTACCGAGCCAAATGCGGCCAACAGCAGAGGGATTGGAAGGTATGCCGATAGAAAAGGAGTTGATATGTAATCGAACATAAAATAAGCTGAAGGTAACTGACTTTCAGTCCACCTGAGCAAAGCTTTATGTGCACAAGAGCCAAGAAAAAACGTAAACTCAGGTGCAGACGAACCCATGTTCGTAGAGATAACATGAACGAGATAGGAACAAGACGACCGGCAGCGGCAACATATCAGCCCTGGACAGATCGGCACGACAACAGAAGGCGTGAAGACGATCCAACGAAGCCGCTCTCCCACCTCCCTCCATCACCAAGACTGCAGAGCCAACCACCTTACGGGCGGCGCGCTAGCATGGTTATCAACTTTCACATATTACGTTGGCTGAGCAGCAATCATCTCCGAGTGTGAAAGCTTGCCTGCTCATAAAACGCGTCAGGAAACACAATTACGGTTCCTCATATCACCTCTTCTTCTCGTATATATATATATACATATTCAGAAGTGAGTGGCTGTGGGCCGATTCAGTGTGCTCGCGAAACAAAGGTGGCTGGGGTCACAAGCAGGCAATCACCACTAGTTCACAGATCGGGTGGAAACACAAAAATCGGAGATATCGGCAGAGATGCGAATAACAAAAGTTTCTGAAGTAATTGAAATGAGCAAATGAAAACAGAGGCAAGCAATCGTCAGTCTACCTGATCCCAGCTGTCAATCCAAACACCGGGTGCAACGGTACCATGGAAAATGCCAACCTCTTCCGAGGGAATAGGCAGCTGTGTCCGAAGGAATTCAGCATGTTGATAGACCAGGTGAACTATAAATGGAGAGCAAAAGAAGACGACACTAAAAGTTCGTCAAAGTCCAAAAGTATGTCAGACTGGTGACTTGTGGGGTTCGAGAGATAACCTTAGGGCACAACGGGATGAGTGAGTTTCGTAACACGATCGGTGAGCATCCTCCTCCACCATTATATGTATATGCATATGAATAATGTAGGTAGTGTTCATTCCAAGGTAATATAATGAAAGCAGAAGTCCGTCAGAAAAGCGGGTTGAACTCGAGAATTTTCAAGCTGGTCACACCAAGCCGTTGTCGAAAGAAATGAATAGTGGGGAGTAGGAGAATCGCACAAACAGACGTCCATATGAGGGGATCAAAAGCATTTTAAGATAGATGCCGGAGGTGAGGGGGTGTTGAGAGTTCCAGTTGTGGTTCGGTTTCGGAGAGGTGCCGAATCAATGAGGTTCCGCATGACCGAGCATTGATTAGCAGCTGTAGTTTTAGGGTGAGAGCAAGCCAGTGGGCCGTAAACGCAGACCTACGTAGTGAGCGTACAGGTCAAGATGGCGCTTGAAGCTGTTTGTGTTGAAGTACCATGCTTCGAGAAATTCTCTCACCTGTTTGTTAGCGCTGGCGATCACCATAACCGTCACCAGCACCGACATTACAGGATAAGACAAGGGAGACTGGAATGGCCAAGTCTGGCTTATAAGTCGTTGTCGGCCATCGATATCCCTAATAACACGATCGGTGAGTGTTCCGCCACCATGTGCATAGAGCCCGATCGCAACCGACAGGACAATGAGTCTGTTGCCAGGGCGTTGGACTTCTGATCAAGAAGCAACAGGTTCAAGCCTCAGAGGTTTCAAGCCCCAGGGGTTGGGTACAGTTGGCTGATGACAGTTAATAAGTCCGAAACGGCAATTTTGGTCTCCCTTGTCTTTGTCGACTGTCATTTTGCCCATAACATATGTAAATATACAATGAAAAAGAGAAGGCTCTTCAACAATAGAATATAAAAGAGGGATAGGAAGATGATCTTTGGAATCAGCTACTTATTCATTCCTTCTGGGTGATTAGCGTGTTCGTATGAGAGTGAGTAAGGCGAATTCGAACCCATGAGCAAAAACAAAAAGTTAAAAAATTACTGAGATTGAAAACAGCCCCCAAATACATATACGTCGGCTAAAAAACCTGAACGACATGATTGGCGAATTAATCAATCAGTAGATTAGACGAATGAAGTGAAACCGGTGACAATAAACTCTTACCGGTCTTGCATATAAAGACAATTCGCTTGCCCCCTTCAGAGAGCGGTTTGTATGTTTCGGGCAGGTGATGATTTATGACAATGACTGCGATGAAAGTCTTTCCCAGACCCGTGTTCAACTTTACGATGACGCTTTCGTGTTTGGCGATTTCGGCCATTTCCACCTGGTAAGGCCGGGCAGACAGTTTTTCCTGTTTGGTCGTTTGTAAGGGTCTTCGTCCAGATTTCATATTCTCAGCTTGGGAATGGACTCTTTTGGAGAAGTTGGGGACAGAGGACAACAACGTGAACTCAGACGATAACAGGCAAATAGTATCCGGTAGTAAATGTCACCTGCACTAACAGATATGACGGAAGTATCGGTAATACCATTAAAAACATTTCAAATAGTGAAACTATCCCAAGCCTGTAGAAAAAGGGTTTGAACTCCCTATGTAAATCGAGATAAGATAGCCAATTGATGCGAATCAGGCCAGCTAGGTAGCAGATTCGGAAAAGTTTTCAAATGAAAAAAGGTGGTGGACGATGGCAGACTTGAAAGCCTCGCAACTTTGTGGAAATCTGACGAGATATACCGACAACCAATCGTAATTCATCTAGGTATCGCAAAGTATTGCAAAAAACGCTACGATCTTAAAATGCATACCTTAAATTGCTTTATATGGACGACTCATGCGCTTGGGTATTCCTAACGTAGAACACGTCCCATTTCCCCGCGTACAGGAGGCTAAATAATATAGCTGGACCAGAACTGGACTGTGCGGTTTCCAGTGAAGCATCTAAGAGGTATTACATGAATTTTGGCGTAATCTACTCGATCATTAGAAGTCATCCATCGATTGAGTCACATAAAACGGCAATGCGGGGGCCTTCTGCCAGAATATTCAAAACTTACATCCACAACCAACGTGACTAAAATATGCCTGCGTTTATAACCGAATGTGAGTCTGGCTAACCCAATTAAGCTGTTTTCTTTCATTTATTATAAGTTTCACGCCGACAGTTTCTTTTCTGGGCTGTAATGGATTCTAACGCAGAATCACTTAGATCACGACACATTTTGCCATCATGAGCTTGAAAATGCGATGACGCTGTCTGGACTTTTATATACATGTATGATACAATTCTGCATACATGTACATACATACATACTCAGAGGTGTTTTGGCGGATTTCAAAAAATTCACTTTGACCCAATTGTGAAAAACTCGGTGGGATTCGAACCCACGACAGCAAGAGTTGGATGTCGTGGGTTTGTATTCCACCGAGGCACCGAGTTTTTCTCACAATTGGGTCAAAGTGAATAAATACATATATATTTAGAAAGGTGAAGTTCTTTGGGGAACAGGAAAATTTTATTGTGAATTTTCGAGACTGGTTCTCCAGGTCGTCTTCAGACAACGGGTGTGCAAAAACAATTAACTTCAAGACTGAGTCTGGCAAAAGGATTCCATGATTGGTTAAGGTCGTCATCTCGGGATTAGTTGAGTCGGTTTGAATCTGTCCTTAACGATTTTGTATGTGGCATCTAAATCGATATGCCGGTTGATGCATGCCTCGTCTGAGTGCATCGCATGGGAAAACACTCGCATTGTTGGCGCCTGACAAACAAAGAAAGGCCGCGAATTCCTGGAGGCAATGCACTCAGATGAGGCATGCATCAACCGGCATATCGAGTAAGATGCCACATACAAAATCGTTAAAGACAGATTCACACTAACTCAACCAATCCCCAGATGACGATCTTGACCAACCATAGAATCCTTTTGCCAGACTCAGTCTAGAAGTTAATTGTTTTTGCACACCCGTTTTCTGAAGACGACCTGGGGAACCAGTCTCGAAAATTCACAATAAAATTTTGCTGTTTCCCAAAGAACTTCACCTTTCTAATTATATTTCTTGGGATGCCTGTTTTTCAATTTATACATATATGTGTGTAGGCAGAATAGCATTACCGACAAAGACAAGGGGAACTGGAACGGTTATTTTCGGCTTATTAACCGTCGTCAGCCAGTCATACCCAACCCCGAAGTGTGGAACACTTGGGGCTCGATCCGGCGACCTGTTGGTTAGAAGTCTAACGCCTCCAACCTGTGCTGTCGGTTTCGATCGCCACGCCCTCTGAAATATCTTATCGGATAGCTCAGACATAACATCAAAGAAACTCTGGTGGAATTCTGGCAGCGGGCCGCTCTCTACCGCAGTCTTGCTGTCTCACTGATGCGTGGCAGACGGTTTGGCACGATGGCAGCCATAGGACGACCTTGTGTAGCCAGCCACATCAGAAGTTACGACAACTCGGAAGAGAGCCCGCACTAGCGCGGCAAATGATTTCACTGTCGTGACGCGGAATGCCTTCGATCACAGTCACCAGAGAGCTGACTCGGGGTCTAGTAAAAGAATGCAGTATTTCGGTTGGCCTCGACGTCATTGTCTCGGTATGGCGCTGAAGAACAACTGTCTGACAACTGCAACTAGGCCAGAGATGATAAATTCACAGTTTCTGAGCTTCTTACGATTCGCCCTTATACCGGCTGCTGATAACTACTCATCACGGCCTGTGACCACCCAGTGCCACATCTGGTGGAGTTGCTCGACCACGATCCAAAAATCTTAGGATGAAATAAAGACTTTGATCTTCAGATATGCCTTCGCACCCACACTCGTGCAATGTCACCAACGATGTATAAAACACGCGCCTTATCCGTAGAACGACTATTAGGGCACATATTTCCCCCTCGGTGCGCGCGGCTAAAGAATTAAGGACAAGGCGAGAACGTTCTTTACGATTCAAAAGTGGACTCGGGCTACTGGAACCTCGTAATGCCAAATGACTCCTTAACTGGGAAGCCTCATGCGTGTCGAGTTTGCTCTTAAATGAATCCACGCAGAAGGCGAAAACAACATCAATTGGCAGGCCAGAGTGTGGATGCCCAGTCAATAGGAGGAAATCATTTTTTATCTTTTCGACATCGACACGCCAAATAACTGGTTGGACAAGCAATGAGAATAAGGTGTATTCTCGTATGAGAACAACAGAGTCATTCGGACCTAAAGGGCGGGGGTGAGGTAATTCACAACCTCCCTGTTGTCAGGTCATTTGGTGATTACAGTGTCAAGGCAGTTCATCTGCCGGTCCTCATAAACTCTCGCCGGAAACATGACGTGTTGGGGGAGAAGCGAATTGTCAGTAGTACGTAGAAGCTGTTGGTCGAATGCTGTTTCAGAGAAGTCGGCGGAGGCAGAGGTCCAGTTAATGTAAGGCGAATAAAAGTCTCCAATGCTTAGAGTATTCGGTCGCTCAGCAAGTAATTTGAGTTAATTCAGCAGTTAGATATCAATTTCAGGGTCATTTTTCGTAAGCCGCTACACCGTTGTTCTTATGGTCAACCACACTGCTTCCGTAATACAAGCCAGTTTAGCAGATTTTTCTGAAACACACACGTCATTCTTTAGGAAAGTTATACCTTCACTCCTTCGGCTTTATCCGACTCTGTGGAACAGTTCAAATCCAGGAACTACAGGCCTGCTGTCATCAACCTGTTCCGAAAACCACGTTTCTGTCATTGATATGACGTCTGGGAATAGGTCCAGCTACGTGCGATCCTACGCCCTACCGTTACTGGTCACAGATATGGATTCGGAGTTCATTCTTTTTGGAGAGCACGCATTGCGCGTTGGTATACATGAATTTAGGTGTGGATTTCATACAAGATCCCTGTATAAACCCGACACAGTCTACTGAAATATCTGTGCGGTCATTCGGACCGGCTTGATCCAGAGGGGGGCAGGATGTCGTTTTACTATCTAATCATTGTAGATGACTAAAGTGCGTTTTCTAAATGAATTTAAGATTATGTTGGGTTTCGGGATATCATACTAACAAGCGACTCTCAGAAGTCCGAGTTGATCGCAAGAAAGATAAATGACCTGCACAGTCATGTCGGAGGAGGAGGGTAATTAACAGCACTCGGATATTGACAAGGGTCGATAGGCCTTTGAGTACTGCGGACACCAGAGGACTGAAATAAATCGCAATGCTCCTAGTTGAAAGATGCGGCAGCGATGTCTACAGTCTACTGGACATACAGAAACCGATCCCGCCGATGTTACTTGAAGACGGGACACTTGTTGGAAAGCGAAAAGACTCTCGAGAAATAATTCGAAGCGGGTACATTCAACTGCTACTCAAAAACACTCTGGCGGACTCATACTACTAACAAAATAACACGACAAGGATAGGACTGTCGTACGAGAACAGCAATGAGTTTCGGGAGAGTCCTTGGGTGAATTTGAAAGAAAGGTATTCATCAAAACCAAAGGGACTTACTACGGTTAGAAGAAATGACCCAGAGAGCCGAAGACACCGGTGAAGATCCTTGGGTGAAGATATAAAGTTTGTAGTTTGGAAACCCTGGATGCAAGCGTAACAGCAAGTCGGGTTATAAATTGTTCAGGAACTCAAACGCTTTTAAAACCAAATGATACTCTTTTTTCAGGCAAAAATTTTAAAGGAGACGTAATTTACTACCACATGAAAGAATCTCTTTGTGCATGTTCTCCATAAAATATATTTCAGTTTTTAACGGCATAAAAAACCAATGGGGGAAACTCATGCTACTGAAGCAGTCATTGTTTTGTCCAGTGTGGTTCTTGCGACTGGAAAGAAACTCATTCAAAGGTCGACATTGGCGCGACCGAAACATCTTGGAGTTATACTGACTGTTGATCAATATTACAACCCGACCAAAGTGATCCTTTCTAGTTGAGAACACATTTAAGAATTTCGGTCGGCATTTAATGAGGTAGGTCAGAAAAAGCACAGTTGGTGACCGATGTCATGGAATGCTGACCAAAATCTTGAAATGCGACATGAACTCGTGTTATTTCAGACGCACAATGGCTTCGGGCTTTGAATGCTCTTCTTTCTGGCCGCTTGCAAAAGTGTCACTCAGCAACAAATGACTACTTGAGTAGTATTAACTCGCGATATAGACTTTCAGTGCTATTATATATATATATTTGTTATATTCATTTGGTAGTCATCCACGCCTACAAGTTTTATGGTCGAATAAATGAAATCTTTTTAAGTCCCCAAGTTTTGAATTTTGTGTGCCATTGCATTCGCATTAAAATCCTCCAGTCTACAAACTGTATAAATTCCGTGTGAGGAAAAACGTGCATTCCACCAAGTCATTACGAAGATACCTTATGAGGCTCATGAACTGTTGAAACGGATGTGGACTGTGTTGCATACTTCCTGGGGAGAATAAGTAAACAGACAGTACGGCCCAATGAAATCCCGCAATTAGAAGCTTCCTCTAAAACTGAAGGCGGTTTCAAAAAATGACCAAATCAATAAGTTAAGGCATCACGGTCGCTATGTTGATGATGATGTTGCAACTGCCACCCAAGAAACCAACACAACCACACTCTTGGATGCTGTAAATCAAGCAAACTCGTCCATCTGGTTTACTTTGAAGGTCAAAACGGCCGGCTCCCTGACTTTCCTAGACATACTTATAAGCAGAATAGACGACGGCAGCATTCGAAGAAGCGTCTATCAAAAAGACATTACGTTTGGGCGATGTACAAACTTTTACAATTTCGTACCACTTTAAGAGAAACTTAATCCAATTCATTGTTTGGCGCAAGGGACTAGGGAAATCTGTTCGGCAGATAGCGTTGATGAGGACCTTAGATGAATCCAGGACCTGCTTTGCGAGAACGGGTATCCTGACATATTTATTGTGAGGAGTCTTGCCGAACGACCGGCAAAACCGACGGCGGAAAGGAAAACTCTGTTCCTGAAAGTCCCCTTTCAAGGGGACGCGGCGAGTGAACTCCTGAGAATGCGCCTTGACCAAGCCGTTACACGGATCTTCCCGACAGCAAGAGTCCAAGTATTGTTCTCGACCAACCTCGTTTTACGCGGGGAAGGTGAGGATAGGCTACTAGCTCAGACCACCCCTATGTGCATTTACTCCTTTTACTTGCTTCCGAGGAGCAGGTTATATTGGTCGTACGAGTCGGCACCTATCCATGAGAATACGAGAACACCTGCCGACATGACTGAGGAAACCTGAAGTTAAGAGCATACGCAGCTCCAGCCTCGCACACAGGGTTGATTCGGGGCATCGTATAGACCCCAACAAAGCTTTCTGTATGATTTACAAGATTCCACCTATCTATCCAAAGCGATTGGGTCAGCGTCTCCTAGCAACAGTAGCTACAGAGGTAGTTCCCGGGCACGCAGAAGAACCTCTTGCACGCTCTGCATTCACCGTCAACAAGGATCAATTAACTGTATGTATGTTTCCGCGTCCCATCCCCCTCCCCATTGAGACACGGCTCTACTTAACCCTCACTGTCACTCAATGCCTCCTCTTCCCCCTCCCTCCTTATTCACACCCCCCTGCTTATATGGAAAGAGTTGTAATCGATTCTCTTTATCGCTCGCACGTTTCAGTTTATACCTCGTTCCCATATAAGTATACTGGCCCGATAAGAATTTATCGAAAGCACGCATATGCTCGCCAAATTTTCTTCTGAAGGATAACCCTTCTTCGACTATAAACTCAGCGGAAGACGTGATTAGCCACCGAACGAATAGGAAAAGTAATACTTTTGTGCACGTTTTCTACAAAATATATTGAATTTGTAGGGCATCGAAAATCCATACCAGAAAGCATACTACTAAGGTAGTCATTTTTTGCCCTGTGGGGTTCTTGCAGGCGGCCGAAACAAAGTGCATTCAAAAACCAACACCCTGCCGTGTCTGAAATATTGTGAAATTAGGCCACAAGATAATCAATATTACAGGCTCACTTAAATAATCCTTCCTAGTCGTAAACGCATTTCATAACTTCGGTCAACATTTCATGAGATCGATTATTGACTGTGTGCTAGCGTATGCACAATCCCAGCTCGTATTCCGACGTTTATAAGCCGATGAGATGACCCAGACAGCTGGTCGTAAAGACTATATGCGAAAACATCGGTGAAGATCGGCGACTATGGTACCGGAAGGCCAACAAATATCCACAAATTAGATTTCCGTGCCTGTGGCCTTTCGCATCAGCCGAGTATATATGACGATTACAAGAGGACAGATAAGACCTCTGGGTGATATACAAAACACTAAAATATCAGATGAGTGTAGATGAATTAGTATACCTGATGAGGACGTAGGGGATAGACGACATTAATAAGGAGGAATCCGCTGTCGAGTGGTCGGAGAAACAATAAAATAAGAAAGATGACTGCATTTTGGTGAAGATTCTTAATAAGTAGACGGAAATTTGGCTGTATGAAAGCCGTTTATCACCCCCTCCACTACAAAGAATATCTAAAGGAATTTGCTGTTCGAAACACGTACGCAGCGAAAAAGCGATCGCCAGACCACAAAATATGGTGGTGCGGTCGAATGGAAAAAATTCTGAAATCGGATGCTTGGGCGAGATGGCCGAAAATTTAGCGCGTGGAATGTTCACTGACAACTAATAAACGTCAAAGATTAATGGCTGGATATCCGGACAATATTGTGTGGAAATTAATTTCCGAGTGTAAGAATTCTTACAGCTTGGTTTAAACCAAGCTGTGAGTTACTAACCCCACCGTATCCCTTCGGAGAAAATGTCACTGGATAATTGTCACTACCACGAAACCAGGTAAAAACCCAGTGTTGAGTCATGTGGATTGTGCATATGCCTAATCCATGGATTAGCCACAGAAACGCGGCAGGGACGAAGTATTTCGGGAACGATAAAAAAAGTAAAGACACATAGAACAAGACAGCAATACAAGTTGAAAACAATTTTTGTAGTTAATAAATAGAAAATATGAAGAAATCGACGTAAACGGAGCTCAACTCTAGTCAGCGTCACACAACCGCACCCACAACGTACAACCAGAAGACCGAATTTAGTAGCGTCATTCTTCAGTCAATGAAGCATTAAAAATAATGTCAAGGACAGAATTAGCTCCTGGTTTCCATTTCCATCTCGCACGTTCCTTGATATTTCGGTCAATGTCAATAGGGAACATGATATATCTACTTTAAATTAAGTACTGAGGCTACTACTAAAAGTGTTACGACTCAGTGGTCAGTGGTGTTTGGGGGGTGCAAAACGGAAGGATGTGTTATTAAATGAGCTGCTTTCATGTTTCAAAAATCTTTATTGAATTGAATTCGCGCATTTCCGATTACAGACAGTTATATATTTATATATGTAAAAGAAGAAGGCTCGTCGGAAAATCGAGGTATACTCGTGAATTTTCAAGTCGGTTACACCAACCCGTCGTCAGACGAAAATGAAAAGTGTGAGGGAGATTATCCCACTGGGGAGGCAGGGGGACATCGAGGTCACATCGACCAGACAGGCGTTTATGTGTGGGG
>CACRXP010000145.1:48783-68693 GCA_902702965.1 Spirometra erinaceieuropaei
CGACTAGAACAAGATGTTGTGCAAAGTTTCCAACCAAAAACGTGGCTCAGATACGTAGATGACACATTTGTCATCGTTAAGACCTGTGAAGTTGAGCGATTTCACCAGAGCTTGAATGGCGCCTTCCCAGCACTACAATTCAATTCAATTCAATTCAATTATTTTTATTAAAGACCCGTCGGTTTCCCATCAAAGCAAGTAAAAATAAATTTACATGCAAATTTTAGACGATGTAGGCAAAATCTGCACAAAGTGCAATGCATAGTTTTTGAGATTAGAAGTCCGTTAAGCAAAATGAAAATGAAAAAAACGAGGGGTGAAAAAAAAACTCCAAAGCAAAATTTAAAAATGATTGTAGTAATTTAACAGGAGAAAAAAAACCCTCAGAAAAATAGCATCAGAAAAAAAGGGAGGACTGGTCTGCATGTGGCGGTACAAAATGGAATAAAGCCCGACATCAACATGGCCGAAATAGATGTCAGCTGTATATGGCATTGTGTAACGGATTTCATAAAATGGTACGTAGGCGGGTCGGTCAGGACTGGCCTGTATCGCTTTGAATAAGAAAAATAAGTGCCGAAATTGAAAACCAGTCTCGAGCTGATAGGAACCCAGATGCGGTCAGTTTCATTCAACCGAGTCCATCCGAACATGGGGGGAGATGCGACCAGACTACTAGTATATGGCGAAGATAGAAGGCTTTGACAAGACCGCCGATGGAGCGCATTCTGTAAGGGCATGATGACAACCAGTCTTGAGGCGACAAGAACCCAGATGCGGTCGATTTCATTCAACCGAGTCCATCCGAACATGGGGGGAACATGGGGGGAAGGGAGATGCGACCAAACTACTAGTATATGGCGAATATAGAAGGCTTTGTCAAGATCGCCGATGGAGCGCATTCTGCAAGGGCACGATGACAACCAGTCTTGAGGCGAAAAGGACCCAGATGCGGTCTGTTACATTCATCAGAGTCCATCCGAGGATAGGGCAAATGAGATGCGACCAGATTACTATTATATGGCTAATATAGAAGGCTTCGCCAAGAGCATCGATGAAGCGCATTCAGTGAGGGCATCATGAAGATCAGTCTCGAGGCGATAGGAACCCAGATGCGGTCGGTTACATTCATCCGAGTCCAACCGAGGATGGGGGAAGGGAGATGCGACCAAACTACTAGTATATGGCGAATACAGAAGGTTTCGCCAAGAGCGTCGATGGCGTGCATTCTGTGAGGGCACGATGCATGAACTAAAAAATTCACTCGTGAAGATGCAAAAGGAGGCACCCTCCCATTCCTAGACGTGAGCATACAAAAGCTCAGTGACGGCGGCATCGCAACAAGCGTTCATCGGATAAGCTCTAACGCTGAGATCATCCTGAGCTATCAGAGTAACCACCCAGCAGCCCATAAAAGAAGCTGTGTTCGGACCCTTTTCCACAGGGCCTATCGTTACTGCAGTAGCGCCGATTTACTCAAAGATGAATTGGCCTACTTGCATCGCTTTTTCCGACTCAACGGATACCCGGCGAGCTTTGTGAAAAATTGTCCCAGACGTCAACAACAACCACAAAATGTCGACTCTAACGGAGACAGAGTATCACGGAAATTCTATTCCCTGCCCTACATGCCGAGAATTTCCGAAGCGATCGCTCGACAATTAAATCGATTCGGCATCTCCATCGCCCACAAACCGGCGTCTTCATTGCGCACGACATTATCCCGGGTAAAAGACCCCATACCGAAGGAGCAGCAAACAAATGTCATTTACCGCATTCCATGTTCAAACTGCTCTAGTGTTTATGTTGGGCATACCGGCCGACGACTTGGGACCCGCGTTAACGAACATAAGCTGGCCATCCGCCGACGGGACCCCTTGTCTCTCGTGTTTGCGCACTCCCTTGAGTGTGATCACCGCTTCAACTGGGAGGGGACCGAAGTGATCGCTAGTGCCAACACCAAACAAGCGCGAGAGTTTCTAGAAGCTTGGCACTCTAATAGCAATAGCATCAACCGCCATGTCGACTTGGACGCTCAATATGAAGGCTTACGTTCACGGTTCGCCGGTTTGCGCCCACCCTAAGCCACCTACTGCTAATACATGTTCGGCCATGTAGAATATCATGGATTCAGCACCTCCCCCACAGATTGAACCATGTGTGAAACCCCCAACACCACCCCTTACGTCCGCCACCTATCCAAACACGTTCTTCACCCCCACACATAAACGCCTGTCTGGTCGATGTGACCTCGATGTCCCCCTGCCTCCCCAGTGGGATAATCTCCCTCACACTTTTCATTTTCGTCTGACGACGGGTTGGTGTAACCGACTTGAAAATTCACGAGTATACCTCGATCCTTGGTCATGGAGTTGAACGCTCTACCATTGAGCCACGGGCCCGTTGTCCTGTCGGTTGTGATCGGGAATATTAATTATGATAGTGGGCGCTCACCGATCAGGTTACGGAACATGCTCGTTCCGTTGTGCCTTGGGGCTCATACTTAAACCCTCGCAGGCAGTCGCACAGCGACTAGTGATATATGTTGAGAAGGTGATACCGACAAAGACAAGGGAGACCGGTGAGCGCCCACTATCATAATTAATATTCCCACCAGAAGGATCGCGGTTCAATACATCACCACTCCAGCCGATTCTACAGCACCGAGAATCCCTACCCTTATTGGGACTGAACGCTTACATTGGGCTTCGGCCTGGTCGGACATTTGCGAATC
The DNA here is from genome assembly GCA_902702965.1 of Spirometra erinaceieuropaei. Lineage (NCBI taxonomy): Eukaryota > Metazoa > Platyhelminthes > Cestoda > Diphyllobothriidea > Diphyllobothriidae > Spirometra > Spirometra erinaceieuropaei. Next base: position 51,518 of record CACRXP010000145.1, read on the forward strand.
CATCACACAGGGACCGACGAACCGGTGCCGAGTGGCGCAACATATATCAGACGCTTCCGCTTTAACTGTCCACAATGTTCATGCACATCCACTCACCGCATAGATATATTCGGTCGCGTCAGTCTTAATAGAAATTTATATTAAATCACCGCAGACATACTAAAATGATCACTTATCCCCGTTAACACATGCAACCCGCATACACCCCTCCCAAATTCCATATCACCGGCATCTTTTATGTATGTTGGAAGTGTGTTTTTCCGCCTCTATCTCCGTTTCTCTTCTTTGCCGAATGTGAGATCCGAGCGTTCATCTCCCTTGTGTGTAGTCCTGATTTGCGTGTTTCGTGGTTAGGTCGTGCACATGGGGTGCACTGACTGGCTCTCTAGCATAGTCAGCCACTGTGCCATCTTTAGCATCAAAAACTGGCCGGTTTAGCCAAAAGACTTATGTCTGTAAATGGGAAGAGAGAGTGAAATTGACGTTTCAGCGCACCTTCGTCATTATAAACAGTCCGACGCGCTTTACGCTATAGCGGTGAGCCAAAATCCGTGTCATGGAAAGTTGCCAACTGAGGGGATAACTCATATCTGGGTTGAATCCATCCCGTTCTTGTTTCAGGTCACTCAAGTCTGACCCAGCGGTAAGATCAAACAAGCCGGACGATAGTCCAGGGAGATCTTTACCACAATTATGAACTCTACTAACACACCAGCCTGTAAAATGCAACTAAACAATGTTGATGATAATTATTCATATCCCACTGTTAGCCTGACTTCCCAAATAATAAAGCCTTCTCATGATGTAAACTGTTTTTCGAGGCCGCATAATCCGTTACCTAACGTAAATTACCCCTAATATTATGCTTAAAATTCACAAAATCCTATTTTCTAACTCCTCTTTGTCCAACCCCACGAATTAGCATTCCTCTTCATGGTGTCGGCCCAAATTTATTTACATACAATGCTGCAAACCTAGTTAGTGGTAATATCCCCAGAAATTTCAGACAACAGAAACTATGTTTTTCCCCTTTTACTTCTAATCTACAGCCTAATTTTGGACTACCAGCTCGGCGGTCGCTATAGATAATCTCAGCTTATACCGACGGGACCGTGCTGAAAAATGTGATGTTGATTACCTTTTTATATTATAGCCTCACATTCTCATTCGCCTTGTGGCCTGAACATTTCTTCTTCCTCTGAAAAAAAAATAATATAATCTATGTTACGCTTCGATAATCCTTCCGCAATATAGGAAAGCCTTAGTCGGATGTGTATATAATCTCCCTTGTTTTTATGGAAATTAAGGCCAACTCTGTGAACTGTTTGCAACATTTGCAGAGACCTCGTTCGATGTCAAGATAATCGTAGGGGATTATAACTTGCCAGAAATTGACTGACTCACACTTCCGCTCCTAAATTCCAGAAGCTTCTAGACACCATTCACCTCTTAAACTTGTCTCGATTAGTCCACTCTTCGACCAGAAACGGTAGCGTAATTGATTTAATATTTACTAATGGCATCTTCCCTCTATCTATGGATTTCCAACGTGACCTTTTTGCAAGTGCTCATGCATTAACTAATTTTTGTCTTCCAGTTGCCATTTCCGCAAAGTTAAAATTATAACTTATTTTTTCTGACAATACCAAAGTTAGCGAGCTATTTGAAAATACTCTTACAATCACTCTTGACTGGCTCAATATTTATTTTCAAATAATGATCTAAATATTTCAACTATTTATTAAGTACCCAACAGAAGGTATTGTCAACTAAATTTCACAGATGACGTTTAAATCAAGTGTCGCTTCCACTGCTGTCCCAAACTTTCTTAAAAACAGACTCTAGATATTAATGACGTGAATGCTTCTAAATCACTTGCTCAGATCATCCGTCAAAAATCATTTACTACGTCTCACCAAGTCATTCCGTCTTTGCTTAGTTACAATGATGCCTTCATTACAGAGGAGTCAGGCAAAGCAGAAATGTTAAATTCATTCTTTGCCAAACATTTCACCATTGAAACTGACTCACTTCCTTTAATTCCTCCGTTGTCTGATGCCTCCCTCAGCATTCTTAATTTTGCTCCTGCAACTATTCAAAAATTAATAAACTATCTTCCTAACTCTCACTCAGTAGGTACGGACAATATCCTAAAGTCTCTTATAAAACAGCTAAGAGATTTTCCTCCTCTGCTTAGCAAACTCTTTTCAGTCTTTCTCGTAACCGGCTTCTTCCCTGACTATTGCAAAACCTCTATTATTATTTTTATTATTATTCCAGCATTTAAATGCGGTTGTCGTTCTGATACTCAAAAATATCGAGGTGTCCATAAAAATCCTTCGCTCGTCGAAATGTCTGAAACAATTATCGACATGAAAAATTACCGACTTTTGCATAGCCAGTCAAGTTATTAGCTCTTCCCAACATGGCTTTTTACCAGATCGCTCTTGTGAAACATGTCATCTGTCGTTTTTCATTTCGCCTACTTCTCTTCGCAATGGCCATCTATCTGTAGTCGTTATTTATTTTGATCTTAGTAAAGCCTTTGATAACTGACTTTATCAAGTCGTAAACAAAGGGTTTAAGTGGGATCTTCATTTTTAAATGAGAGTCTTATGGTTAGTAGTATCCTACAAGGTTGATTTGCAGGCGTTTCAGGGAGGACTTCAGGGTATCCTTGTAACGGCGAATCTGGCCTCCTTGACGGCGAGAACCCGTCGCGACTTCTCCGTAGAAGAGTCGTTTGGGTAGTCGCTCGTCGTCCATGCGCACCAGGTGGCCGCTCCAGCGCAGCTGCATTTGTCTCAGTATGGCGTAGTTGCTGAGGATTCCCGTCCTATCCAGCACATCAGTGTCGGGGATTCGATCCTGCCAGTTCAGCCGCAGGATGCGACGAAGACAACTGAGGTGGAAGTGGTTCAGACGGAGTGCCTGCTTTGCGTACAACGTCCAAGTCTCCGCTCCATACAGTAGTGTCGGCAGGATGACGGCCTTGTACATCTTCAGCATCGTGCTCAGCTGAAGACCGTGGCGATTCCAAACTGTGCTTTGGAGGCAACCGAAGGCTTGACTGGCTTTTGAGATCCTGTTGTCGACTTCGTCGTTGATCTTGGTGTTGCGGGAGAAGGTACTGCCCAGGTATGGGAAGTTCTCCACCACTTGCATTTGGGTTCCGTTCACGCTGATTTGCGGCGGCGCGCTGAGGGCTGTGGCTGAGTTGGGTGGCGGTTGGTGCATCACCACCGTCTTCTGCGTATTAATGACCAGACCGAAGCTTTCGCAGGCGGCGGAGAACAGGTCAATGCTCCGTTGCATCTCCTCTTCCGAGGTAGTGTCCAGGGCGCAGTCGTCGGCGAAGAGGAGTTCGTGAACGGTGGTTGTGGATACGCGCGATTGGAAGTGCATCCGCCGTTGATTCAGGAGGTCAGTCGACCATGACAGCCACCGCACCCATTTCCCAGTCCAGTCTGCCGACCGGCTCGGACAGCGGCTGGGGTGTGGGAGTGGGAAGGGAGAGTGAGGTCGACGACTCAGCGCACTTTCTTCTCACTATAAACAATCTGACGCGCTTGAAGCTATCACGGTGCGCTAAAAGCCGTGGCTTGGAAGGTTGCCAACTGACGGGGTAACTTGGACCTCCTCCTTCACTGGAGGCGGTCTGAGAGTCAGGCTGCAATGGCTCCTTTTTAATGTGGCCTCTATGGCACTCCCACCACAGTGTGGGATCCCAGCCAGGCGTTGGCGGCACGCCTAGGTGCGGCTTCGGTCGTGCCAGCTTCCAATCTCTGTTGTGTTGGTTGAAATCCTGGTTATTTGTTGTGTGGACCAGGAGGTGTGGTGGAACGCCAAGGTGAGGATCCGTCCGAGCCATCCACCTGCGGCCTCCCTCGTCTCCGGTCTTCTTGACACTGTCCTGACACCGGGCTCAGGCGAGGGAGGAGGAGAGAGTGTAAGTAGGTGCAGCGCAAGTCTACTGGCACTATAAACCCCTGCGCAAGTCACCGTCCCTGCTCCAACCTGCTGTGGGGCATACGGTGGACATCATCGAAATCGATGGTCGACCTGTCAGTATCCTACAAGGTACCGTCATAGGTCCTCTTTTGTTTCTGCTTTACTTAAATGATATCTCGTCCGGTTAACCATTTTCAATCATTTATTTATGCTGATGATTTCTAATGTGTATATTCATTCAATAAATCTACTACCCTTCACTGCCTGAAGAAAATCCATGCTGACTTGCTCGCTCTCTCAGCTTGGAGCACAAAATGACTATTGGAATTCTCTCCGTCTCTATGTCGCAATGTGTTTTGTATCTGATAGGCTACTTCAGCCAGTGGTCTTTCAAGACGCACACATGACGGAATGTACCACCATAAAGGATTTAGGTTTAAGCTACACCAATAACCTTGATCTCTCGCCTCACGCCGACAGAATTACAGCCAAAGCTGCCCAAATATGTGGCTTTATTTCTTACAATTTCTATCTTCCCAAAATTAAATTAGAACTTTATTGAGTGTTTGTTCCTGCCGATTCTTTGGCTAAATGAACGAGGCTTTTCGCTCGTAAATTGAAAATGCTCAAAGACATGTTACTAGAAGACTCTTAGTTTCGGAGCGTCTAAATACCTCCTATTCAGATAGATGCCAGATAACTAACCTAAAAGTTTATGAGTTTGAAGACTAGAAGCAGGCTTCTGTCTCCTTTTTCGCATTAATAATACTTTAACTCTTCCTCAAATTTCAGAACTTATCCCTTATAGCCGCCAATGTAATTTTCGCAATTCTTTCTTGACCTATATTGACCTATAAGAGAATGCTGCGCCATTAACTGAATACCGACTCGAGTTAACTTTCATTTTGTTCACGCTTTCCAAACAACGTTCTCTATGACATTGAGAAAGGGCCATTTGGAATTTAGGATATCGCCACTAAACTTCCGTGTCCGCTCCTGTTTCGTTCTCTTATGTGTAGTTTCGCTTCCTAGTATCCTTCACCAGAAATTTTAATTTTTTCTATTTTTCACTTTCTGAGTCGTGCCCCTCAGAGTATGCGATATCCTTCCTGGCAAATTCTCTCAAAGAAATAACGTGACTAGGTTGACGTGCGCGCTCTAAACCGCTTCAGTTTCGCTGATCACTAGCACACATCAGAATCCCAATCTGATCCCCATGATTTCGAATCCTCACCCCACAGATCTTGATGTCAGCTCCTCATTTCGACCCAAAATGGTATTTTGACGTTCACAGCGTTAATCCTATGCCTTCGCCAATAGTGAGTAGTTTGGTCGTGTAGTGAAGAGGTCTGGGGGTCGCATTCTCCCCTCTACGCTCTGATGACTACACTCATTCGCCTCAATCGCTTTTAGTCAGTTGACACGAAACACCTATATCTTTCGGTCATATCTAACTGAACGCAAAGTCACCTGAGCAACAAGCTTTAGTAACTGACGGCGTCCCGGCTTTTACCCAGAACATTCACTCTATGGCGACGGATTTTGGAGAGGACGTTATTTATTGCGAGCCCGTAAAATTATTTATCTTTTGCCGTTTTTCCTATATTATTTTTGCTATCGATATTTTTCGTTTTGATTACCGTCTTCACCTCAACTGTGGCCTCTACGACATTCCCATTCCGTGGGATCCGAGCCGGATATGGCGGTATTCCTAGGAGCATCCCCGTCTGTACCAGCCTCCTGTGCCATTTCCTACCGCCGGTTATCTTGACTATATCGTGAAACCGGGACCAGGTGAGGGAGGGAGAGAGTGCAGTAGATGCGGCGAAAGTCTACTATCGCTATAATCCAACTCACGCGTAAGTTGCCACCTCCGCTTTCGTCCTGACGTGGAGCGCACAGTGGACATCGACGAAATCGATGAGAAAACTATTATTGTTGTATCCAGTTGGTCAAAGTTTGGAATTAGTAATAATAACAATAATTTTTATTAAGGATCCGTCGGGGTCCCATCAAAGCAAGTAAAAATAAATTTACATGCGAATTTTAGGCGAGGTAGGCAGAATCTGTACAAAATGCAGTTCATAGTTTATGAATTAGTAGTCCGTTGAGAAAAATGACTAGCGAGAGGTGAAAAAAGCTCCACACAAAATGTAAAAATGATTGGATTAATTTTACAGGAGAAAAAACCCTCGATAAAAAAAATAATAACAGAGCAATGCGGGCAAGACTGGCCTGTATGTGGCGGTATATAACGGATTAAAATCGGACATCGTCAGGACAGCAAGAAATGTCAGCCTTGAGGGGTACGTATGCGGGTCGGACAGGACTGGCCTGCATGTGTTATTGTATACGGGATTCAGAACAAACATCGTCAGGGCAGAATTGATACGCCGGATGAGACTATTCGCGTCAAAGAGGCCAGACGAGAGGAATCCAGGCGCTTTCGGTCACAGTCCGCTTCGAGCCCAACCGAGGAGTGGGGCAGGGAGGTACGACCAAACTACTAGTAAACGGCGAATACTGAGGTTTCTGCCTTGAGCTTCGACAGACCACATGAGGTCGAAATGCGGGAGCTAACATCAAGAACCACGAAAATCGTCGCTGCATATGGCATTGTATAACGGATTTCATGAAGGGGTAAGTAGGTGGGTCAGGCAGGACTGGCCTGTATGTGGCCTTGAGTAAAAGGTTCGAAATGGGTATCATCAAGGCAAAATTCATATGCCGGACGAGGCCATTCATGCAAAGTGGCGAATTGAAAAACAGTCTCGAGGCGACAGGAACCTAGATGCGATCGGTTACATTCAGCCGAGTCCATCCGAGAAGGGGGCAGGAGAGATGCGACCACACTACTAGTGTATGGCGAATACAGAAGGCTTCGCCAAGAGCGTTGATGGAACGCATTCTGTGAGGGCACGATGCATGAAATGAAAAATTGGAAAAATTAACAGTTCTGGTGAGGTATCTTAGGAAGCGATACGACTCACAAAAGAAGGAAATGTGAGCAGAAACGGAAGGTTAATGACGGCGTCCTAAATTCCCGGTGACCTTTTTTCAGTGTCATAGAGAAAGTTGTCCAGGAATTCTCCACGACCCCGTCGCAAGTGTTTCTTATCCCACTTTTGTTACCCTCTTTCAAGCATGATCACTGTTCTGTTAATTAAAATGCTTTATATTCTGACCTTGAACTGGGTATTCGATTTAATCGAGCATTGGTAAATGAATTCTTTGGCCAGGGTATCCATTGTTGAATTTTGTCAGTTTTTCACTATTACCTATATTCTGCGAATAGTACCGTGTATGCACCGGAATCTGTTTTTGACTTATATGCGTCGCTCAGATTCGCAAAGAACTCTGCAATTATTATTATTTTCACTTTCCATTTTCTGTCTCCTCGTCTTGTGTATGCATAGACCAAGATACACAAAACAGTCACCTTCGGTTTTTGGCGGCGCGTGTGCTGATTACGATGTCGTTTAATGTTAATTGTCCGTAAATATCTCTTATGTGCCTGAATCCGTTCTAATCAAGCGCGGCAAACATGTGCGATTTACTACTTAATCGCATCTTGTTGGGCGTGGGTTCATCCGAGTACTAAGCACTATTAACAAATGAAAGCGAAAGCCCGAGTTCCAGGTGTAGGCGAGAGCCAAGACTTATTGCAGAAAACCGGAGGAAAGAGCAAGTGCGGCCCGTTATCTCCGTGACCAGTTTGTGCAGCAGGGCTATCCGAAGGCACTCATAAGTCGCCGCCTACGCGATCGCCCCAGAGGACCCAAGCATTAACAGAAACAACGACATGGCATGCTCCGCATACGTTAAGGACGTCTCAGAAGCAACCCTTCTACTTAACTATTAACAAAGACCAGCTGGAAACTTTTCGGAATTTCCCAAGAAGACATTGTACAGGTCCTGCATTACCGATTTTGCGTTAAAGGCGTTAACCTGTGTTAATTCGTGACATTTCATGAGTTAGCACAGGTACTGTATAATCCTTCATAGTTTCAGTTATTGTTTACAACTGAATTCTGTACATTCATTTCTATCACTATCATATTAGTTTGTTTTTTCGATTTTTGAAAACGGTTAGCTCGTACGTTTGCCAGCCAAACGCTACTGCTAGGGCAAATATCGTCCGTCTGATTTGTATACATAATATTAACAATTGAAAAGTCGAATTGGCGAACGCACGTTTTCGGTAATTCTTCCTCAGGCCAATACAATTACATGAACAAATGAAAATGTACAAAATGAACAGTGTTTATAGATGCCTCAAGGGCTATTAAGTCACTAACACTCATCATCCCCACGCCGCCCGCATGAGAAGGTCGGCGGGTGTTAGTCGTCAGAGCTAGGGGAGGGGGGTAAGGGAGTCTTTGAGTAATGATCTTGGGTTGAGTACACGGAGTACCCATCATCGTGATTAGGGATTTGAGGCGGTATGGCTTCATCGCTTGGGGTTGGCGTTGGCCACGGCAGCGAAAGCGCTTGTGTCAGAGTTTTCTGACAGCATAACACCGGATTCACTAACCGTATAGCTACTGCCTCTGCCGTTGCTAGTATCCGTTGGCGTAGGCCTTTAGAGAAGCATGTTGGTGTCCGGTAGACAACCTGAAATGCTTTCTTGGCATCGACTCGGTGGTTCGTATCGATTAAATGCGCGAGAATAGAACTCGAAATCGACCGGGTCTCACCTCTGTCTAGCCAGGCGGGCATATGTTCACGCACCCTCTTTACCAGGCGTCTCGTTGTGCGGCCGATGTATCCTGCTCCACAGGAGCAAGTGAATGAATAAATGCACATTGATGTGGCCTCCAACGGTAGTCTGTCTTTACCTCCCAAACGTAGGAGGGGAGAGTTTGTGAAGCATACGCGTAAATTCGCCGCAGGGAATGCCCTCGTGATAGCTGTAGTTAAGCGCCGTCGGACTAGTTCGCTCTTTGCGTCTCCTCTAAAAGGCAATCTTATGAATACATCTTTCTTTTCCGCAGTCGCAACAGTGGGCTTTTCAACGCGTTCCCCTTAACAGTTTTAAGGTTTCAAGAATTCCCATGGAGCAATACAGAAGGGTACTTGGCAAATATACATGTACTTCGATAAATTATTATTTGACCAGCACATTTATATTGGAAAGAGGTACAAAGAAATACACGTGAGCGATAAGAGAAATCCATTACGGCCCGTATTTTCATACAAGCGGGAAGTGTGAATAGGTGAGAGGGGGGAGAGGAGGCAGTGGGTGACAGTGAGGGTTATGTGGAGCCGTGTCTCATTGGTGGGGGGATGGGAGCGCGAAACATGCATCCACTTAATTGATCCTTGCCCACGGTAGACGCAGAGCATGCAAGAGGTTCTTCTGGGCGCACAGAACCGGCCTCCGCAGCCTGATGGCAGTCGCTTCTGATGTTACTATTAGATGCTGACGCTGTCGCTTAGAATAGTTCGGTGGGACCGTGGAAATCACACGGAAGGCTTTGTTTGGACACAGGATGCCCCGAATCAACCCTGTGTGCGAGGCTGGAGCTGTGTATGCTCTTACCTTCGCCCTTCCTTAGCCATGGCACCAGGTGTTTCTGTATTTTCCTGGATAGGCGTCCACCTGTTTGACCCATGTATCCTGGTTAACAGGAGCAAGTAAAGGAGTAAATGCACATGGAGGTGTTCTGGGTTGGTAGCTTATTCTTACCTTTCCCGCGTCAGATGGGTTTGGTTAAGAACAATGCCGGGACTCTTGCTGCCGAGAAAGTCCGTGAAACGGCTTGGTCAAGGCGTCTTCTTAGGAGTTTCCTCGTCACACCCTGCAGAGTGAGTACGTTGTGGAGCTGAGTTTTCCTTTCCGCTGTCGGTATGATGAGTTTTGATGGTCGTTCTGTATGATTCCTTAAAATATATCTGTTAGGTTACCAGTTCTGTCGAAGCATGTCCTGATATCTTCTAAGTTATTTATCAACGCTATCAGCCGAACAGATTTTTCTAGTCCTGTACACCAACCAACGGACAAGATTACGTTCCTGTTGAAGGGGTTCGAAAATGTGGAAGGTCGTACACCGCCCAGACAGACGCTTCTTGAAATGTTGTCGTCAGCTCTTCTGCTTAGAAGGACGTCTAGGAAAGACAGCGGACCAGCCGTTTCAACCTCCGACGTAAACCAGATTGACTAGTGTGCTTTATTTACAACGTCCAAGAGGGTTTTTCTGTTGGTTTCTTTGGTGAAAATTGCAAAGGTATCATCAGCGTGGCGGCCGCAATGCATTAGCTTACTGTAATTCTCCAGTTTGCCCATGAATAAGTGGGCTAAGGGAGGACCAAGAGGCGATGCCATATCAACTCCCTTTATTTGTCTGTATATTTAGCCGTCACAAAGAAAATGCACATTTTGTGAATTTTAATAGTAGTTCCTTGAGTGCGTTCATTGGAATAGCTATTTCCTGGTGTTTGTTTGACCGGAATTCACATATGTACTTCACTGTCTCTGTGATTGGAACGTTTGTGAGGAGTGATGAGACATCAAGTTAAGACATCACCATCCCCATTTGGTCTACGTTTTAACGTCTTCAATGAATTCGAGGGTGTTCCGATAGCTATGTGGTTCAAGTTTCTTTTCTAAGCACTTTGCATTCGCATGATAGGGAGAGTTGCGCATGTCCAAGATCGGACGGACCGGTAGGTCGTTCTTTGGCAACTCCTGTAGACCGTACAATCGAGAGATGTGTGTGCCTACTGGGCATAATATTTCGAGTTCGCGATCGCTTATGATGCCTCAGGCATGGAGTCTGCGTGGGCAGTCGGTTACCTGTGCATCTACTTCGTCCGTGCAATATTTTTCTTTGTCGGCTTCATTTAGTTCCTACTGGACTGTAATTTTCCCCAACACAATCCGGTCTATTCATCATAACTACGTCTATTACGTAATGTGATATAGTTACCAAAATGTTCCTGTTCTCTCTCAGCTGCTTTAACTTCTTATGTGAACTTTTGTCAGCAGTCCCCATACTTTTGTGCTTTTGCTTAGATAACGATAACTGCGACTCACTAATTTTTATTTCAAGTGTTAGACACTATCTGCAGAAATGGGCTTGAGATCGTTCGTCTGGCTCCAGAGATTCTCGAAATGTTTCTATGCCTAGCTGATTGGCTTTTCAACGAGGTACATGGAGCTTCGGACCAATAGACAGTGTTTCAAGTGATCTTTTATCGAAAGCTATAAAAGAATAATTATGTGCATACAAATGCATATCTTTTGGAAGCCTTGATGGTGGTTTCATTTCGCATATCCGTTTCACGAATGAAGATCACTTTGCTCCCCTTATCGCTTCCGTGTTTTACTTTGTATCTCGTGCCCATATAAATGTACTGACCCGATCAGAGTCTATCGAAAACCCGCATATGCTTATAGAAGCGAACAGGCGAGTTCCAGGTAGCAGTTCAGATGACGAAGATGCGACTGTCAGAAGATTGACCAATGGAAAGCAGGGTGCTGCGAGTACATGGGCGAGGTCGGCATAAAACGGCTTTAGTGGAGGCTGGTCGAACATAAAGCGACACGGGGAGCAGCCTTAAAGGGCAAATTTCGTAAGCTGCGTGCTCCAATTTCATCCAAAATCGACAAACTGGTGCGCAACTTGTCCTCAAAGGAGCCAATGGAGGAACAAGTGCAGGTGTTACGACATGAGGCCTCATTCAACACAGCCGATGCCAAATCTGCCAACAGGATTGCAGTAATGGAATCAATCACCATCTAAATGGGAGCCACAGACGAAACGAAGAACCTCATTCGACACAAAATGTCCTCCCTCCTCATGGCTCATAGGCCGCGCGACGTGCTTTCCAAGGTCGAGCGCGATGCACTTAAAGAACTCAGGGCAGACAACGACCTCGTTATAGTGCCTGCGGACAAGGGGCGTTCAACGGTCGTACTGGACAGGACAGACTACAATCAAAAAGCCAAAAGCTTGTTTGAGGATCGTCAGTCCTATGTCCCATGCGAATACAACTCCATAAAAACGTTGACACGCGAGATTAACGCGACACCGCTGGCAATGGAGAACTCAGGTGCAATATCGCCAATCGACCGACGCATGGCGAGAGCACAAGAAACGGCCCTAGCCCGATTCTACAGTCTCCTAAAAGTACACAAAGAGGGCGCTCCTTTCCGGCCTACCGCATCGCTAACGGGCACTCCAAGCTACGGCAGGGGCAAAGTGGCTGTTTTGACGTCTCAAGATTCTGACCTCCGATTCGAACACCACAGTCAACTCTTCAACACAGTTCTTAGATAAACTTAGAGGAATAAGTCTCCTGCCAAGCGATGTCCTGGTCTTCTTTGATGTCATGTCCCTTTTTACTTCTATCCCACAGGACCTGGCAGTCGAGACCATTGATCTACTTCTACGAGGGAAATACGACGAAACGGAGAATCGCCTCGGATACGCCCAAATAATCCAGCTTCTGAAGCTCTGTCTCATGACGTACTTTGCGCTCGACGGAACAGTCTATGTTTAGATGAAGGCAACGCCAATGGGTTTGTCGATTTCGATACTCATAGTTAAGGCGGTCATACAACGGTTAAAGTCGCTGGGTTTCCGACACCACAGACCGAAATTCTGGGCTAGGTATATGAATGACACCGTCGTCATCGAACGGGATCAGGTGATGGAATTCAAGAAATATCTCAACGTCATCTTCTCGGAGCTTCAATTTACGATGGAGGAGGAAGAAAACAAGCAGCTGGCGTTCTTGCAGCAAAGATTGTGGTGGTCTAAAAACCAAAGTGTTCAGGAAAGCGACAAATACGACACAAATACTGAACTTCAACAGTAACCACCCGACCAGTCACAAACACAGTTGCACAAGGGCGCTATGCCGGCGCATTGAGACGCACTGAGGTGAAATGGAAGGCAAGTTTGCTGAATCACAATATCTTCGACGGGTACTGAGAGCCAATGGCTACCCGTGCAACTTCGTCAGCCAGTGCATACGAAAACGACACCAGAGACCAAATCCAACCGGCCCCAAAATTTGGCGGGCTATCCCGTACGTGAAGAACGTCTCGGAAGCTGTCAGTCGTCTTCTCATTCCACTTGGAGTTGGGGTTGCACCCAGGCCAGAAGCAACAATCAGGCGCCAAGTCATGAGACCGAAAGACCCACTGCCTCCACAGGAAACGTTTGGAGTCGTTTACCGGATCTGGTGCAGTTGCGGACGAAGCAACTACGTCGGAGGAACTGGGAGATTACTCCGTATGCGAATTGCCGAGCACGCAGCAGCGGTGAGGCGGGGAGATGCTAGCTCTCAGGTGGCTGCTCATTCGACGGGACTCGGCCATATTTTCAAGTTTCAAGAGGCCGAAATCCTCACAAGGGGTGACAACCGCGAGAGTCGTGAGCTGCTTGAGTCATGGTTCTCAAGCCCGCAATCCATCAAAAAGCACAATGACCTCGCGCTACGGTATTCCGCGCTGAGATTTCCCCTAGGCTGTGGAATCAGTCACGTGGGGAGGGCGCGCGCGAGCAATTATCCCGGTGACAGTGAGCCAATTTTCCGAGCAATCCTCACACCAGCATCTAACACGGATGACGAAATCAGAGCGAGTACCAACTCGGACGCGGACTGACAAGCCACCGTCTTATCAATTACGACCCCAGCGATGATTGTGAGAGCTGTTAATTACAGTACGCATAGGGTCCCACAGCAGCCACTTGTTATAAATACTGCACTCCTTGAGCCACCATCGCCCTTATCTGCGGCTGTCTCTGCTGATGGCTTGGAGCGAGAATCCGAAACGTCAGGCCAGTAAATTTCCTGTTCCAGCGATCGCATGTTCGTTTTTTGAACGCATATGCCCGCCACATGAACCTCTGAATAATAACCGCATCGCCAAACGTCCTGGAACGGTCAGTGCAAAAACGCTGACAAAAGTCGCAAGATGTAGAGAGTAATGTGGGGTTTAAGCTCTGTGTAAACAACCAACTACATAATAAAACTTGAAAATTGTGCTACAAGAAATAAGAAAAGTTTTGACGTCCGCCAGCGACTTTTCTTTTCGCATATGATACTCATGATAATAACATCCCCAAACGACCCAAACTTGGTAGTTTTAGATAAGCAGACGAACTCTGGACGAGGAAGGCAAAAAAAATTCTAAATTAAAGGCGTAGGGATAATTCAGGGAGCCGAAACGTCGGCCAGAATTTTTAGAAGGAAAGTAAACCGCTTCGCAAAGTAATATCAAGTATCAGACTAATTCTCTCCTGGGGGTGGGAGGAAATTATAAACTCAGATTTGCAAGTGATCGCGCGGATGTCATTTTCGGCGGACCTGTGGTGAGACCGGCAATACGTGTAAGGTCACGATATCCCAGTGGTCAGGACGGAATCATGACGAAGAGGGAAGGCGGCCTAGAGCGTGTGGGTTAATTTACTCCCGACTGCTCGACTGAGAGGTGGGTTTGGAAGGACATCGCGTTCGCAGGTCACAATGCATAGGCAGAAGAGAAGGAAATTTGTGGCGAGAGTTCATGTTGTGCGAAACTACATCCGGGGAGAAAAATGCGGGTGAAGTCATAAGAGAAACTGCGCGGGGTGGGTGAGAATAAGAAAATAGTCGAGTCAGTTCACTCAGTTTACCAAGTAGATGAGGCTTTCGCCCTTGAACTTCCTATTCGTATCCAAAAGTAGCAACTTAATCAATTATTGCATCGGTACTTCGGGGAATTCAAAAGTTATCGGTATTTGTGAGCCAGACGCAAACTGCCGTTACTGTCACAATCGTGGTTATATGTACAGTAGTTTATCACCAGGTGGGCGTCTGGTCTTCATTTAAATGATTCGAAAGTTTAGGGAGGGGCAACCGCGTAATTATGTCCGTTCCATGCTCCAATGATCCTCTACAAGAAGGCGCTCGTCAGACGTCTGTTTGGAGGAGCTTTCCCTGCAGTTTAAGGGGATAGCCGTGCAACGTGCTGTCCCAGCCAATTCGACGAAGTCATCATAGTCTACAGCACACACACGGCTTTTGACGGTATGGTAGGTTTGAATGAGCTCGCCGCGCAGTTGCCTGAAATTGAAGGGGAAGAAAATCAAGCTCAGCCAGTCTAATTTCGTAAAGCAGGTTACCAAGAATCCTGACCATTTTCGCAGCCACCGTCTGTACCCTTTCCAGCTGCTGAGAATGCTTCCTGAGCCACAGTCGCCAGGCCTGGACGCTGTACTCTAAGTGAGGCCGAACGAATGCCCCCTAGGCTTTTCCGAACAACTCCTTATCGATATGCACAAAAGGCTCGTCTCAGCACAAATAAGACCCTATCGCACTTTTGGCTGCCCTTTGACACCGTGACGATGGTCTATGGGACGAGGTCATCGGGACGCCAAAGTCTTTCTGTTCCTCACCTTTTGAAAGA
This sequence comes from Spirometra erinaceieuropaei, assembly GCA_902702965.1. Classification (NCBI taxonomy): domain Eukaryota; kingdom Metazoa; phylum Platyhelminthes; class Cestoda; order Diphyllobothriidea; family Diphyllobothriidae; genus Spirometra; species Spirometra erinaceieuropaei. The sequence continues at coordinate 66,870 of CACRXP010000145.1, forward strand.
GGGTTCGCAGTAAGGATGTGTTGAAAGGAATCATCCTCCTTGCTGGTCCTTCAGGTGCAGAGTATCAGGACCACACACTTTTCCACACTAAAATTGGGGAGTCAACGAGGAGACCAGCTGCCAAGGTGGTTGGAACATTCTTGAAACGCGTGTCTATCTGCATACGATCCAATGGCTATCCACAACTTAACATCGTCAGCAAACATGACGATGCTCTATCCACGGTTTGTGATCTCCCCATAAGAAAATGTGCTGTGTATGTCAGCAACTTTTCCCCTTATTCCAAATTCAGACAATTTATAGACTAAATGCTTGTGTGGGATGCTGTTGAACGCCTTCCTGGAATTCGCGTAGATGAAATCGACCATTCCATCATCCTCCAGTGAGCGAGTCCATTGCTCGGTTGAGAGTTGTAACCTGGAAAGGCGTGGGCGGTTCTGTCTGAAACCGTGCTGGAGTTCTGATGGGAAGTGATTCTTTTCCAGGAAATCCATTGTTGATTTCTTAAGTGTGGCTTTCATTTTTTTACGGCAAATTCAAGCGATACTGAAGAGCCGGTAATTGTTATTAATAGTGCAAGCCCCACCCTTGTATATTAAGTAGGTATTTGCTGTCTTCCATTCGGATGGCAGTCTCCCCAATTCGGATGACGAATGTAAGATGTATGCTAGGGGCTTAGAGAGTTCGTTCGCCAATTCTTTGAGAAATTTGGCCGGTATATTGTCCGGCCTTGATGACTTTGTTCTTTGAGATTCTGTAGCTCTCTTGCCACGAAAAGCGCTGGGAATAATACGGATTCAAGTACGGGACCAGTGGTCACGACCCCATTGCTGAAATTGTGGCCCTAAAACTACGACACCCCAGCGAATCCTGACGCAATGAACCGTTCCAAACCTCCGACGCTCTCGCCATCTTCAACGATTTACACACCATTATTATCACTCAGCACTGCGATTGGATCCCTTGTTTTAGTCGACTGTTTATATTGTGAGCTAAAGTGTTCAGCTTTTGTTCAGCATGCTGGATAATTCTGGATTCATAGTCCTCCCTTCCCTGACGCATGCATTTTGACTGTAGGACGATACTCTTCGGGGTGTGCTGGCGACCCAGCTTCCCTGAATATCTGCCTTCTTTTACTTTTCTATCTTTACTGTCTCTTCAGTTCTCTAATTAACTAGGCAGGGCGACGTGTCTTTTTTGCATCTCCTCTTGATAACAGCGCCGAATTACATCGATTGAAATCGTCTTAAACGATCTCCAGTCGCCCTCCGGATCTCACTTTGGCAAACAGTCCCAATTTACGGACATCGATTGATCCTTCGTCATGTTAAGATCTGCCCTCCATGTACCAGATTAGTCTTACGTTCTCTTCTGGTGTTGAGAGAAGCGCAAGTTGTCCCACAGCAACGTAATGTGGTCACTCTTGACGAGAGGTGCTCTGGAACACACTTCGTTAATGTTAAGTAAGTCTTTCCTAAAAAGTGGGCCCAAACGATTGCCTCTCTGGTTCTCTCTGAACCTCGTTGGTCTTTTTTCATTCTGGGCCACAGGGAAGTCGAGCGTGAGGTACATTAGCTTACGACTAAAGGAAGTTAGCGCGACGTCCACTGTCAGACTTGTTCACTCTATTGCAGGTACGTTGAAACCCTCGGCAATAGAGCCTCGTTGTGACTAGCTACTTATTTGACCAAATTTAGAACGACTCATCAGATGCGCTCGGAACATCTAAGGGTCTGTAAACCGTCAGGAATTCTGGGTTTTTGCATTACACTTCATTATCTTTACTCAGACAGATTCATATTCAAAGGGGATGGTGTGGGCTCA
>CACRXP010000145.1:68760-107238 GCA_902702965.1 Spirometra erinaceieuropaei
CAGCAACCATTGCGGCGGCATCGGTGCGATGCTTCCATCGGAGATGCATTTGCAGAGAGGAGGATGAGCGGAAGGTTCGTTTGCAGAAGAGACAGGGTCGGCCAGAGGCCCCCGCACAGTGGAATCGGCGATGATTGGATAGGCAGGAGGCCTATACACAGACGGAGAGAGAGAGAGATACATGAAAGAGGGTACGATGGTAACATTTCCTACTATTCTATTCTATTCTATTCTCTTGACCGTATGAGTTGGTTACAGAGAGAAATAAGCTCAAGGACGGTCAAAAACCAGCGCACAGGCTTCATAAGTGTTGATGTAATTAAACGCTCAACCACCGAATCAATTAAAATAGCAGGGAGGCACGCTCAACTTCACTTAGCATCTACGTCTCCGAAAGCGCGTGGCAACAAGGAAGCAGACCCCCGACGAACAGCAAAGTTCCGCCACATGGAGGCACGAGCTAGCGATAAGCGCTGTTGGGGGCACAAACAAAGCAATGCCAGTGGAGGTCTCCGGTGAACATACAAAGACACTGTCACTTTTTAATTTCCTCAGAAACTATCTACGCGGTTGGAGTAGATCAGTTTATTCAAGGTCTATAGGCACCACAGACCGAGAATTTTATACATGAAAATTTGGGCCAAAGTCCATCAGCCACAGCGGGTAAGCGCGTACTATTCATTAACTGCCGATAGGCAGCTAGTAGTATACTTTAGGGTAAGGCGATACCATACTAACAGCACAGGTACTAGTCTATTGGGCTTTTGGATAGTACCTGTGCTGTTAGTATGGTATCATCTTACCCTAAAGTATACAAAGACACATCAAAAGGACTCTCAAAGGTAGAGCGGGCCGTGAAGCTGCCACTGTCTGAGCGCCTGTGACTGGCAAAATACGCCGCCTCGACCATGAAGTCTACAGGGTGGTATTATTTGGAGCACAGCCGGCTTAGCACGTACTTTTCAGATGATCATATTCCCGATCCGGAGACGTGCGTACGTTAAGCGATGTTCAACCCTCAAAAGGAACGGAGTATCTAGCAACAGTAAAAAGTACACGACGAAATTGCCCAACGCCCACGAGCGTACACTCGCAACTGATGCACAATCGACGGCTGGACCAACTCACTTCTGCCCAGTCATAACATTCAATCACTGGGGCCAGAACAGTAATGGATGGACTCCGCCGGTTCATCTTCTCATGTGGAGGCTGCGATTCCGACGTGGGGGTAAAATGTGTGACAACTCGACATATCGGCCGCGAAACATGTAGGTGCAAGCACTCTGCTCTCGGACAGTTTAACCGTTGTTGCCGACGAAGACCACAGCAAGGTGAAAGCAAGCATGATGGGTTGCGCGTGAATTAGTTTGTAGTGGTGGTAGACTTCCACAGCATCTGTCGAACTGTCTCCTCCTACTCCCCACCTGGAGCTGGTGTCGAGACAATGTCCAGAAGACCGGAGGTGGGGGAGGGCGCAGGTGGATGGCACGGCCAAGCCCGCACCTAGGCGTACCATTACGCCCCCTGCTGCACACAGAAAATGATCAGGATTCTAACCAATAGCATCATCAACAGCAGCAACAGGGCGACGAGGATGACTGGACAGCCAAGCACACGACCTGTGTACCCAGCGGGAGTGTAAGCGCATCTACCGGCAGGAAACAGGCGACGGAAAACTGCCAGCGCATACCAGGCTGCGAGAGCCATGGTTTCTGACACAACAGACACTTTCAGACCCCCAATGCTGCTCTCTACAACCACTTCGTCGTCCGTCCTTGATTTACTTCCTGACTGGCCAACCCTACCCGCCGTCAACCCATCGACAGCGATGGTCTACTGCCCAACGATAGCGCCCATCGTCGACATCAGAGAGAACGTGGAGACTCGACGGTTGAGGCAGGAAACTTACTCACCTAACCTTTTCGATTTACATCCGTAGCCGCTGAGACAGTCGCTCATGCCGGAGGCCGGCTGAAACCTGGGCTACTAATGAGAACCCCTCGGCAAATTGCTCTGGAGTAGGCACGCAGTGTCCTGTGCAGTCATATCCACACTTGCGGCGCTGGCCGTCCTTGTTTTGTTGCTGTCGGCACTTCTGACGAGGAGAACCACTGTGCGAGGACAAAAGCTCAGAGGAATAAACGAATAGTCCCGCTGCTCGGTAAGTCTCCCTACCATTTACTGGTACAACGGCGTGTCGGTAGCTCAAGCCGTTGTGCTTGATTCCAGACAGTACACTAAAAATGAGGTCATCTGGTACCGAAAACGAGTCAGTTGGTTCACAACAGAGAGGAGGAGAGCAAATTTTTTCCTGCTGGCGCCGAGCAAAGTAAAGCGAAGTTCCTACTGACCGACCCCAGTTGTAAGAAAAAGTCGCAATGTTTGTCTAGCTGTGGGTAGAGGCGAGGCGGGTAGAAGAGGGAAAAACGCCTACCTGACGGAAGTACTTGCCACAGACAGTGCAGTGGAAGCGCGGTTCTGTGGAGTGTGTGTATCGGTGACGCTGGAGGTTGCCCTGATCGGAGAAGGCACGCCCGCAGTCCGCACAGGCAAAAGGTCGTTCGCCGGTGTGGCGTCGGGCGTGGGCTACAAGGCGACAACGCATACCGAACTCGCGACCGCACACACCACAGCTGAGACGGGGGGGGGGCGGGGGCGGGAGAAAGAAACTGTCTTGTGAAAAGTAGCAAAAAGCAAGGTCATGTCGGGGGATGAGGAAGGCAAAAGTTGTGACACCTGGAGAGGAGTTTACGTATGCACCGGGGCGCCGGAGCTGTAACTATACCTGTCGCGACTATTTCTCCTTTTCTCTGCAGCCTTTCCGCTTCCCAGCTCAGCCTAAACGGGATGTGTGAGCTATGATCTTGGCTCAGCAACTGAGGTCAGCTGCATATGGGCCAGAGTGACACTTCCAAGACACTTAGCACGTTGATACGTATTATGTCTCATCTGACTATGCCTGCTTCCAGCTGTCGTATAAGCCGATTAATTATCTCGGTACTCTACTCCTTCTCCTCAGTAGTGTCCCCTTAATAATTAGAGTAAAATGTGAAAAAACACAGATCGAAAAAGCCAGTTCCAGGTACGCGTCTGTGCAGCCGAATACCAGAAAATCGGTAGGTCAACTGTGATATAATACGAAAGATGGGCTGGAACTGACGACAGACACTAAAGTGGAAAGGGGTAAACCGTATACAACCGAACACGAAGGACGCGATTACAGTCGGCGGCATTGACGCTCACGAGTAGGAGCGCCATTATTTGAATGGCTGAACTGAGCTCTTCGCGTGTCTCAAATATAAAATCGGCCAGATGTTGTAGTTGCTAGGCCGGAAGTGGTTTCTCTCGACACCAATACTCGTCTTCAAATCTAATCCGAGAGCGCTGAACATAGCCACTGGGCATCCGAAGGTTGATCAGGCAGTAGTTTGCCAGACATCGGTTGCTTGAGGCGGCGCACGATAGACCCGGGTTAAACCGAAACAACAAAAGGACGGCTCGGATTCCGAATGGGTGGCGTGACATAGAGGACACAGTAAAATAAGAGAAGCTATTGCAGCATGATCCTCCGTCCTGAGAGGACCGAGTTATCTCGTCAGTTGGCAGCCTTCCAAGCCCCGGCGTTTAGCGCAACGTGGGGGTTTAAAATCGCGTCATTCGGTTGTTTATTGTGAGGAATATGCGCCGACTGTTGTAGGGGCAAAATCCTCAGACCTCATCCCTTCCTGCCTCTCTCAAGTGTCAGTCCCATATTCAAGCCGGTCGGTCATCTGATACGGGGATCGGGCGCAGTTGGCCGGCGCGGCTTGCATCTGCGCCTAGGCTTGCCACTCGTCATGGACGCGCAGTGCAATCACGCGTGTCGCAACCTGATCCTGTCCTCGTGTTGGTCCAGCGCTAGTCCCATGTGGCCCGTTGCGGGGCAAGCGTACTAAATATGATGCTATGATGACCTACATGCCTTTGTTGTATGCGCTATGCCCTCTCTAATAAGATGTTTCTACGCAGACAGCGACCATTATGTACTGCATTGGCAGCGCTCCTGGCACCGAGTCGGGAGGAACCCGCGCAGGTTCTGTGACCTGCGTCCACTTGGTTACTGACACCTTGGAAGTGACCATCTCAAAAACTGAGACGATCTGAATGCCAGTTCCTGTGGATAGCCCGTTCTTGGGATAGATCGCGGCTGGTGGATCCAAATTGTGGCCAAAGGCAAGCAGTTTTTGCCAGCCGGTTGCGTTTAATGTTCCCGGGGGTACTGACTGACATTTCTCACTTCAGGTGATTTGGAATTTCGAAGGCAACTAGGCCGAAGGATGTTGCGAATGAGTTCTCCTTCGGGTAAGCACAGGGTATTTGGAACAAAAATCCAGACAATTACTTGATATTCATTCGAATTGTTTTCAAGCACAACAGTTGTTAGGAACGGCATTTTTGACGTAGCCAGGCAATTTGACGTGTGAAATTCTGCCTAGGCGTCAGTGGTTGAAGAATGTCTCCAGCAAACACGTCTACGTCATCTATAGACAGGAGAGGACGAAACCAACCGACTGCCGCAGCATACACAACTGAGAGACAAGGGGACAGTGGGGGACTGAAATTGCTACCTAACTAGAACACCTCACTGCCAAATTTCAAAAAAGCTGGTGAAAAGTGAGGAGAAAGATGCGCTGGACACCTGGACAGATGCACGGACGTAGGCATACATTAAAACGACGATGGTATAACAGCTGCCTAAAAGTGGCAAATAGAAGTAGATCCGCAGACCGTTTCTTGAGCTTACACAAACTGGCTTCCTCTCCCTCCTGCCAAGGTTGCAACGGTGTCACCGTCCTTCTTTGAGTCAGAGACGGGATCCTTCTGGGACTCTGCCAGACCGGAGCTGAGGACAGCCAGGTCGTAGGAAGACAGGTCACCCTTGGCGCGCTGTGGGTGGTCACTGCTGTCCGTCGTGTCTGAGAGACTACGCAACGTGGAGGCGGAGGAGGAGGAGGATGAGCTCACACCAACAAGAGCAGAGGCAGAGGCCGCCCGTGTAGGAAAGACTGCGGACATGGGTGTGGAGTCCGACTGCAGAACTGACTGACAGGCGGCAGTACTGATGACTGATGCGGGCTGGAAGGATGAACCAAGGAGGGGCATCAGACTGGTGGTCTCACTGCTCTGAAACATGTTGTTAGCCTGTGTGTAAGGAAAGTGCATCAGGCGTTCGAGGTACTGGTGCGAATGCTCAGAGTAGGGCAGGGATGTTGCCGCAGCGGCGGCGGCTGCGGCAGCAGCAGCACTAGCTGTCAGATGGAGAGTCTGGAAGAAGTTGTCCGATGAGGTAGTGGCGGTGGTGGTGCAGAAGGCTGGCTGATTCTGTCTACAGGAGGTATCTGATTGGTGGGATGCCACGGAGCGCGCCTTAGAGGCAGCAGCTGCGGCTGTGGATGGGTAGTGGTGTTGAAGGGCGGAGTTGTGTAGAACGAAGGACTCGCGATCTAAAGAGGAGTCCTTCAGGTGGTCAGAGGTCATTCGCGAGGAATTACAAATGGCTTGCAGCCCTTGGGGTCCGCGAAAGGACGGAGTGGACGATCGAGCAACAGTGGCCATGGGGTGACGCGGACCTATGTGTGAAGCGGTAAGAAGAAATAGTAAGGCGTATTAATATGTCACGATCACGGTGTGTAGCCTATCTCACAAAATATTACCCGAAATTTTGAAATGGGCTTTCCATTAAAAAGGACTGGATTGGGTTGCAATAGTGATTATCGTGCACTACAATTCCTATATAATTCGTTCACGCAAGGATGCCGGTTTTCGAATGAGCTTATTTCCGGCTGTCTACGAAAACGACATTTGGAAAAAGTGACTGCTAAAGTAACGCCGATTTACTCCAATCACTTTTGATTCCTTTAAAAATTCCGAATATATTTTGTAGAAAATACGCACGAAAATTTCCTTTTTGGTAGTGATTTGACAACAAGTTACGTCTTTTTCAAACTTTATACATAGTGAACGGGTGTCGTTCGGTTTCAAAGAATTACAATTGTAGGATTTTTGCGGCAGTGAAATGTTTATTCGTACAGCATCATATCTGTCCGTCTACTGATGCTGCCTGGGAAGTATGCAATGCGAGCGTGGTTGGGAAACCCAAAGGCAAAGTGCAACCGCAGGTCGCGTTAAAAATTATTCGGAAATTGGAAACTGAATGAGTCCCTTTCTTCAAGTACAAAGTTTGGAGAAGACGTAATTTGCTGGCAAATGGGAGATAACACACGACGGTTCATCCGTCGTGTGCGACGACATCCACTGCCAGCCCCTCGAAGTGGGCGCGCAGGACGGTGTTTTGCGCGTGAATAAGTTTATGATGAAGTAGACTTTCGCAGCATCTACAGCACATTCTCCTCCCTCGACCACCTTGCTCTGACGGCAGGATATTCTCAAGACGACCGAAGGTGGACCCAATCTCAGTGGCTGGTGAAGGCAAGCAGCCCGTCTACGCGTGCACATGCCAGTTTGCAATAAAGGTAGCTAGGGTCTCACATGGGAGAAAATGCTAAAAGGGCCACAGTAAAAAGGGGCCATTGTAGCCTGACTCTCAGTCCTGGGTGGGACTGAATTATCCCGTCAGTCGACAATCCTCCGAGCACCGACTCTTAGAGCGCCGTGATAGATTCGAGCGTGCCAGATTTATTACAGTGAAGATGGATCCCCAGTGTCGACCTCATACTCTCTTCCCTCTCCCATGCACCGGTCGACTGTCTGAACCTGTCAATTAGTTCGTAAAGAGATTGGGTGCGGTTGCTGACATGAAAGCCTACGTGTAAGGCGTGCCATCACGTATGTACGGCAGCGACTATGGGCTTGCAAGGACTCCGCGCAGCCCGATAAACGCGGACCGTGAGCCATTCTGACTCTGTTTTGCTCCAGTAAATCTGCAGAGCAGCCCGTTGCGGAGGCCAACAGGGATAAGGCACAAAAGCCCATTGATACCACACCCATGGTACTTTACAAGTGGGTAACTTAGCTGGTTGGGCATCCAGACCAAATATCGATGAGCGAGCATCCCAGGATCTAAGCAAATGGACTTTCATCAAAGGATAACTGGCTTGACGACTTGTGTAGTTGGTGGGTCTCAGCGGCCATGTAGTGCCAATTATCATCAGTAGTTTTTTTCCTTTAAATTCAAGAAAAGCGACAGTAAGAGGCACTTCATTACCGGTGAATAGCCCTTTCCCATGATCGACTAGTTAAAAACGGACCACCTTTCCGTGGAGGATGATTTTGTTGAAAATAAGAATGCTTAAAGTACTAAAGTTCTCTATAAAACTCTAACACCTTGTGGTGTCCTGTCCAACGCAGCTTAAAGGTTCAACCGACTGCCCCGAGAAGTAAGTTAACGCGCGCTCGCTGATGGTACCTGTCTGTGAAGTACGTCCGCCCGTTGTCAGAAGACTCAAAAAATTATCAAGCCGGGACAGTCAAGGAAATGAAGTATCGTTCCCTGTCTTTTTTTCGTACATCCAAGCAGATAATACGTCTAATGTGTCGTAAATCGGTGTCTGAAGCACTGTGAGAACAAAATTTCTAGGTCGCACGCAACCCGAGATGAGTTCTAACAGTGACACTGGTATGACATCATATTTTTGAAAAATGAAAGGGATATTTGATAAAATTTTCCACCATTTCCGGGGTTGCTTTATTGCGGTTTACTTCTAGAATAGTGCACGGGGTGAAACTGGTGAGTCATAGCTTCGGGTCTCACATTAAACCACGACAATGCGAAACAAGCAGATTTGGGTTCACTAAGGAGTAGCATGTCATTCGTACTACTGGTGAATGACAAGGACAAGGAATGTACACCTGTCACAGTTTGCGCGGACAGCGGGCAATTGACAGTGAAAGGCAATGCATAACACTCATGTACGATCTACACCATCGTGCTCGGCCAGTGGCAAACACGGCCCCACGGCCAGGCGACGTCGAGGGGCCGCTTGTTTGAGATCACACGAGTTAACTGACATGATCAAATTAACGACACTGTGGACCGAAAACGGCAGTCAATCACTCATTCAGGCAGTCTTCGTAGATTTTGTGGGCTAGAATATGAACAGTATCTGAGGAACTGTGTCATATCGAGTGAAAACAACGGAAACTTCCAGTTCACGACCCTGATGGGGGGGGGGGGCAGTGATCTCTCATGCTGTGCGAGAAGCTACATTAAACGCCATGTCAAACCCAAACGAGTAGCATTCATGTATTACTCAGCTTCCGGACAACCCTCACCAATTTTTCACCCTTATGGTTTATCTAGTAGACTGCCTTGACTATGCGCAGGTTGACGTGGGGTAGTTTCGTCTCTACGAATTATGACTAATGAAAAGGTGAGTCCCTAAAATACTTAAGGGAAATATGATGCAAAAATTGAGGGACATCCAGCGTGCTTGTTAAAGCGAAAAACGAGGTCCATTCTCAAGTTTAGAAGCATCGGTCAATCGTCTAGACTGTCGGAACGACGCTTGATAGGGTCCTAATATGATGGCTTGTCCGACGACCCAACAGATGTCACCGCCATCCCGAGGCAACAGCGATGACTTGAGTGTTAATTGTACTGCAGTGAGCGAGCCTTTTGCGGCATTGACCCCGCCCTCGACCTTCAACGTGAATACTAGGCCCCGGTTACTTCAGATGGGCTTGGTCGCAGTGACTGGTCTGGTATAAAACACGAGCGCGATGACATGTCGGATTCCATTACTGACCGGCTAGATTTTATTTGCAAATTTGCAGGTTTCAGAAAGACATGCTGGCTACCTCTGTCGGGCTTATCCTGCCAGTCTAAGCAGTTAATGAAGTGTGGACACGGCGTTCCGCGTAACAGCCAACTTGCGTGATTAAGCGGCTAGCTCGACAGCCAAACCATCACGGCAATTACCCCTGTCTATACACTCCCATTTTCACACAAGGCCTTACAGCCATATTATGGTATCATAGCGGGGTTACAACACGCAGAATACTGATTCTATGCAGCTTATAGAATTATAAGCACCGTTTTACTTTAAACTGCGGGGACCGTAGTAATCTGATGAAATTTGCAAACCCGACTGAGTAGCAGTGCTTTGATAAGCTCATTCAATCCAAAAAAACTGTTAGTGGAATAAAATAGCGAATGGAAAGACGGAAAAACGGTGAAACAGAAGTTGGCGGGAAGTACTGTGTAAATTAATAGGGGTTGGTAAAACGCATTTTTAACTGACTGTTGTCAGTTAACTGGGGCGGGTCCTATCTATTAAAATGGACACTGGTTCGACAAGTCGCAAGTTCTACAAATTATAAAAGCAAACTATATATGAGTGGATGAGGGCGAGTGTGATTAGGGCTAGAAGCCAAAAGCACGTCGGAATAGAACGTCGGTGGAGGGTATGCACATTAAGTCTTTTGTCCGTTCGATTGCCTTACAACTGGCAATCTGTAGTGGTCTACTACCTGTGTTTTTGTGTATTTTCTAACTCTTTTTGCTCACTGTCTTTCTGACTGTTCCTTAACAAAGCTATCATGATGATGGTCAGACCCACAGCCGACTATAATAAGAGCGATACAATAAAGGCACCATAGGTTTTTACAAAATTCTGCCCAAAAGTTGACCCAGCTTCTTAATTAGTCTGACCAAACTTTATTACAAGTGAGATCAGACAGGAGCATATTGCTGATAATTATGAGCTCGTAAAATCAGATCCTGACTTGTAAACACGTATTTTGTCCATAATGGGGCAACAAATTCTACGACAAGTGTCATACTATTAACACAGCATCTGACATCTTAAATGGAGGGTAATAATAGTGGTAAAGACCGGCACTGCCAAATACTCCCCTTCATAAGTACTATCAACTAGGAGACCAGTAGGGAACTCAGACTGTTCACACAGTTCGCACGCGTCAATGTAACCCCGGAACAAGCATAGATTAATGCCCAGGCTACTATAATAAACCTTGGTAGTCAATAAGTATGCCAGTTTGCTTCTATTAGGGGGTCTATACGATTGAGTATATTTGACAAACAGAGAGACATCGAAAAACGGTTAGTTGGAGATCAAACGAAAATAGGGTGAAAGTACACATTCGGATAATGTATGATTAGCAAGACAATTGTAATAAAAAGTCAAAAGGGCTTTTGAAAGGAAACTGTGAAAAATAATAATAGCAAACGACACATAAGTCGCTGACATACGCAAGAATATCAACACACGGATCGCAGACTTTCTTCAGGAATTCCATTGTAAAAGGAGGAAACCCGTCTCATCTACGCGACGATGGGCATTCCCTCAACTATTTAACTTTAATTGCCCTTACGAACGAAATCCAGTGGAGAATGGCGGGAAAAACAACATCAACAGCCACTATCTGTGTTTTGTCTCATTGGCTGATAAAAATGTTTTCAAGGTTAGCTGTGTAATTGCCTTACTAGTTTGTGTCGTGCTTTTCAGTACTTTGGTTTAAGCTTTATGCTACAATTTCTTCTGAGAACTTTCTCCACTGCATGAGAATATCCTGGAAACAGAGAAAAATGCCGTCTTTTCTGTACCCATCAGTTTGCTTTAACCAACATGGAAATGGCCTGAATATTGAGAGTTCAAGATTAACATTTTATTCCGACTAACAGAACGCGAGGGGAGCGCGCTGTTGGCGAACGTAGAGCCACGGGCTTCGATGACGGAAGGGGTTTGTGCAACAGTGACTTTCTGTGCAAACGAGCACAGTGGTGGCGCATGCCCAGTTAAAGAACGGATACATTATTTTCTTCAGTAGGCGTGTGTAAATGGAACACCAGATTACTTGCTCTTCTTTGAATGTGTCTTTTCCTTAATGGGCAGCCCCTTCAAATGTTGCGGACCAGAAAGGCATTGGCGTCCTACTGACATCCCCTTTGAAACCATCGTCACAGTGTCAAAGGTAAGCCAGACGCTCACTACGGCTCTTATTTGCGCCGAGGCGATGATTTGTGCATAACGATAAGCAGCTGTCCAGAAAAACCTCTGGAGCATTCGTTCGGTCTCACTTGGGGTATGCAGTCCAGACCTGGAGACCGTGGTTCAAGAAGTATTATCAGTTACTAAAAAGAGTAGAGGCGGTGGCTACGTATACGGTCAAGAATCTTGGTCATTTAATTTACGAAGCCAGATTTGCTGAACTAAATCAGTTTCCTCTCTATTACAGGCACCTGCGCGACGATCACATTCAAACCTGCCGGACTGTCAGAGTCCGTCAGTGCGTCCTAGATTTTGACGACAAGTTGCACTAAAATATAAGTTCTCCTTACGCGTTGGCTGCGTCTATCGCCCTCCCAACGCCAACGACACTTTTGATCGTTTACTCTCACAGGCATTTCATGCTGTGGCCGACTTAAGCTTTAAGTATCGATTGGTTGCGGGTGACTTTAATCTTCCCGAAGTCCGCTGGTATCCGCCTTCAGGTACCAGAAGGTTCGAAGACTTTCTTGAGGCTGTGGATGTTGGGATGTGGAATCAGGTTGTCGATTTTACCACCCGAGGCTCAAGCATACTTGACCCAATTTTCTGTAGAGGCTGCATGCCATCGTCAGTGTCATCCCTAGGCCCACTCGGGGGTTCAGAACATGACATACTTGTTTCAACGTTGGAAATCGAGGCGGACAAAACGTTGTCCCAAAAGTACAACTTTTTCCGCGATTTCCGATCAACTCGCTCAACGGAATTATTAACAAACCTTAATTCCTACGACTGGACTGATTTCTTCATTAGTTCGGATGTAAATGTTTGCAGTGCAAAACTGTACGAAATTTCCGATCCGCTTATTTCTCGTTTTGTCCCCCGTAAGAAAATTATTAATGTTGTGGATGAGGTTTTCCTACCCTTAAGCTTTCGTCGCAGATTGCGCAGACTTTATCGTCGTTTCCATCTGCAGAACGATGTTTCTGTTCTGCCCTTGATTTGTGATATTTTTGAGCGGGCTAAGATATTGTCTGAAGAAAAACAACTAGCCGACGATGTCCAGTTTACCGAAAACCCTTCCTTAAATGTCTAGAAAATTTTCTCTAGAAAAATATAAACTCATAGAAAGACGCAGCATCCCAGCCTCCGAGACGCCTTGGGAAATCCCATAGTTGATGCCCAGTAAGCGCTGATAGCTTCAATGATTTCCTGTCCAAAACGTTCATTGAAGACTCGACCACTCCGCTTCCGACCATCTAGCCATTGACCGGAGCAGTTCTAGAAACTATAACTTTCACTCTGTGGGATGTGACTGTTGAGATTCGGCGCTTTCGTCAATCTTATAGTCCCGGCCCCGATGGTGTTCCAGTAAGCACTTTTAGAGCCGATGCAAATACGATCTTCCCATCCATCTCATGCAAGTTATTTAATCTTGCTCTTGAAACTGAAACCTATCCTACCTTGTGGAAGGAATCACACATTTTGCCCATTCCTAAGCACGGCAAATCTACATCATTTGATGACTTTCGACCAATAAACACCCTCCCCGCATTTTAGAAGATCTTAGAGACATTGATCAAAGATAAGATGATGTGTCACTTAACAGTGTATAACCTACTGAGTGCTGCTTAGCATGGATTCCTCAAAGCTCGATCTTGTGGCATCTTTCAACTCTCTTTCTTTGATTATGCTCGCCAATCCAGAGACAATGGTTTTGCACTTTACATAATATATTTCGATTTCACTAGGGCTTTTATCGTGTTGACCATGCTCTTCTTCTCTTGAAATTGTCCTCTTTCGTAATAGGTGGCAAATTTTTGAATTTTAAATCCTCTTACCTGGGCACTCGTACACAACGAGTTAAGATTTCCGATATTATCTGCAACCCCACACGTGTGAGGAGTGGAGTCATTCAGGGTAGTGTACTCGGCCCGCTTTTATTTTGCCTTTTCGTTAATGATGTACCCGATTTATTTCAGAATGGTAAGCCTTTCATGTATGCCGATGATCTTAAAGTTGCATATCGATATAGGCCGGCAGATCATGACATCGTGCTTTCGCCCAGTGGTGCCGCACATGGCGCCTTTTTCTTTCCTGGCATAAGTGCTCAGTCATGGTGGTCGGCGACGACCGCCAACTTCAGCTTAGCATTGACGGTCACGCCATAAATGTGCCTGGGGTTATTCAGGATCTGGCTGTATCATACTCCAAGAGTTTCAATCTCTCGGAGCACTGTGCCTTGATAGTCTCCAAAGCACGTAGAACGACCGGGTTTATCCTCCGAAACTTTAAAACTAGGGACACTAAAATGCGCCTTTTCAACATGTACGTTAGACTTGGTCTGGAATACTGTTCTTTTTCATTTAGCCGCACGCGTGCTACTGATCGGAAGAGAATAGAATCCGTTCAACACGTTTTAACAAAGAAAATTTTAACCCCGGAACACCGGTATTTGTCTTACCAAGAACGTTGCCGGCTTACGGGCCTTGAGCCTATATGGTACCGTAGATTACAAAAGGGTTTATTTTTGCTATTTAAGCTTTTATATAATCACACATTTAACCCACTCGCCTCTTTAAGACATCATATCCACCCACGACGTAACAGTCACCGTGAGGTCTTTTTATTTCTTCCTGTGGCACGTACTGTTAAATATCGTCGGTTCTATTCTGTAAATGCAATTGCTATTTGGAATAAACTACCCATGAGTGTGAAAACTCTGCAAAATTTTCCTATATTTAAGAGAACTGTTACTCGATTTTTTCATTCAGAAAAGCTCCCACAAATGTCGGGGGCTGAATCCACTTATCGACTCTACCGTTGCGATGGCGTTTGTGGTCTCTGAACGCTATGGCCTATCTCACCAGGTACAATGTCTTTGGCCAACAGCGACAGCTGTTCTTCGCGCCTCTATTTTGATTATCCCCAACCTCATGAAAGGAATTGGCGTCTAATAATCTGCGATATCGTACAACCCCTCCCTTCTTGACGGTCGTGAGTTTATGGTCAACAGTATTTTTTTCTCCTGAACCCCCCAAACTGCAAAAACCACCATCAACCTTTATTTTTATTCCTTTGCCACAGGATTTTTTTACTGCTGGCCGGATTTGTGTTTAACGCTTCCCTGACAATGCCTGTTAATTGGCATTAGATGAAAATGATCAAATTATCAAATTGGCCGGGACTGACCGCCTGTGTGATCATCCCTTTTAACTGCAATGGAGGCTGGCCCATATGGACGTCCGCCGGAACGCCTTCTTGCAGAGGGCCGCTGGAGCATGGAAAGTACTCCCTGACGTGGTGGTCCTGCCCGAAGTGTTTGCTTAACGTAGACGCAGCTGCCCCCACCACGGCTATCTTGGCGATCATTTCGAATGCAATTATAGCCTAGAAGAGAGAATTCGTGGTCAGCTACGGAGGCTGATGCCCACGTCTTAGTTACTAAAACAATATCTGGACGATGGACGAACACCAGTGTTTGAAACAAACGCATCTTATTAAGCAAGGATCTGGCATTTAAAACAAAAGTTTCAAAGAGAAATGTTGTTTGTTTCTGAGGGAGGTGGGCTATATCGTCCATTTCTGGGCTGCCCACGGAGCAAACGGTCCGGTTGTAACCATCCGGTTCTGCAAAAAATTTTGTGGCATCGAAAAATTCTGAGATGGATATAAAGGGGTAGGACTTGGGGGGGGAATGACGGGCAGGTAAACTGGTATCCATTGTTAGCCGACTTATTTTCAGCTGGAAATCCGCGGGCCAGATACTGCAGCTGTCATCAACGTAGAATTCCCAAAACTTGGGTGTGTACTTCTCGAACAGTCGCCTCTCGAGTCTTTGCAGAACCGCATCGACAATGAACCCGGAGATTGGTGAACCCATCGGAGTGCTCTTGGTTTGTTCACACGTTACCACTTCGAAGGTAAAGAATATCTTGAGGCAGTGCCCCCCATGAGTTCTATGATATCCTGAGGTGTGGGCTGTCCACTGCTAATAGACCCCGCCCCGCGAACGCCTTTTCACCACTATTGATGAAAATAACTTAACTTTAAAAAGCTTTAATGGGATCCCGACGGGTCTTTAATAAAAATTATCTATTTATTTGAAATGGGCGGATGTTTGCTACGGGAAGATAGGTGTTTGGCGCCCGCTATTTTATAGTTAAATCCACACCAGTGCAGGAAATAAACCGCTAGACCAGTTGACCGTCCAGATCGAGGAACATTTTCAAACAAGCTTTTTTGCCTATCACTTGATTCACTGGCAACCAGGTGAACGAGTGAGTCGAGACGTTTGCATTCTTGAGAAGGAACACTTGAGATATTCTGTCATACAACTTTCCCAGAATTGAGGGCATAGTGCCAAACATCAGCACAAAATTGTTGTAATTGTGAAACGCAGGAAGATCAGGCTGCCTACCAATAACAGCGGGTGACGAATGGTTATTAATGCTTTCTGACTTGGATTTAACAGGGTACTGCCTAGGTACAGAGGTCAAAAGTCTTCGCTGACCTGTGACTTTTGCTGTTACCTTATTTCAAAGTAAGTTGCGATTAATTACACTTCTGACAGATCTGATGACCGGATTTTAGAGAGGTTAATGGTGTGAACCGAATCTAAACGGTTTGAGACCGTGCGAATGCACAAAATGCGAATTGCAAAGTGCGACTAGTGGTTAATAGTCATAGTCTAACAAAACTCGAAGGGGAAATGGTGACCGATAATTCCAAAAGAATAGGGCTGTATTTAAAGAACTTTACTTAAAAACGAAGATTAAGAGTCTTTGTGTCTCTTAAAAAAATCATTTTAAATAACATCTTCTACTTATCTTTCAATTTGAAACCAGCGGTTTGATCTTGGCCTTAGGTCAGAGTTCTAAAATCGTCCAATGGTTTTGTCGCCAGTCGTTGTTCCCGCTCGATGGAGGTGCCAAAGAACGGTGCAAAGAGTTTGTAACGAAATAACACGAAAGCACGCCTAGTCTAATGAATAGTGTTCGTTGTCTTTTGGACGGTTCTTTTGAAGTGTTCGGAGCGGAGGAAGTTTGAAAGGTGTCCAAATTCCTTTGTCTTTTTGCGTATCCACTTCTTTTAGTCTTATCCTATGTGTAGTATACTCCTGTTTTGAGAAGGGGTCTCCGACCACTTTCCACTCATTAGACAACATATTTGGATATATTAAGCGTTAGAAGCCACTTCCTGGACCATGAAGTCAGACTGAAGTCAGACTGTAATCAGAATGTAATGTCTGCCGGCCGTTTTCCAGGTTTTTATAGCTTCTCGCAAACAGGATAAAATCGCATGTAAAATCCTTTATACAGCCATTTATAGGCAGGAGAAAGATTAGAGGACCCAAGACCAAACCCTGTGAACGCGGCTTTCTACAGGCACCCATTCGGATGCTGTAATACCAACAATTACTCTTTTCAAACTTCATGAAAGGAAACTTTAATTTACCTAAAGATGAAACCTTGGTTCTCACACTGTCAACTCCTCGATTATCAGTCCTCAATGAGGCACGCCATCAAACGCCTCTATGAGGTCTGGGAAGGTGACATCCAATGGACGATCCTGTCCTGTGGATTTGAAGATCTCTCCTTCCAGCAGCGTCCACGAAGGGGCCAAGGCAACTTTTCACGAAAGACTAAATCAACCTGCTGAGCATCCGCCTTGTGCGCCCGATAGAATAGATAATAAATAAATAGATTTTCTTTAAGACCTTCGGGGTCTATTCAAAGCAAGTAAAAATAAATTTTCATAGGAATTTTAGACGAGGTAGGCAGAATCTGTACAACATGCAATTCACCGTTTTTGAATTAGTAGTCCGTTAAGAAAAATGATTAGAGAGCAGTGAAACAGAAACTCCACACAAGAATTATAAAAGGGATTGGATTAACTTAACAGGAGGAAAAAACTGTCGCTCATAATAAAACAAAAATGCGGGAAGGACTGGCCTCCATGGGGCGGTGTTTAACGGACTACAATCGGACATCGTCGGGTCAAAAACAAATATCAGCCGATCATAAGAAGAAGCGATCGCTGGAACAAGGTCTTTTTTCGCCTGAAGTTTCGGATTCTTACCTGAACCCAGCCTCAGGGACAGAGGAAGCAAAGGGTGACTCGTGCACAGGAAGTTGCAGTGTTTATAGGATGCAGTCGCTATGCTACCGCATACCTATAGCAATTAGCCGCGCTCTCCTTCATCAAGGATTGTTGTCCGCTGGTGCGCTAATTGCTTGATGGCCGGCATGCAAGTTGGTAATTGCCGAAATGTCATCACCCGTGTTGGAGGCTGGCGTGATGATTGCTCGGCCATCTGGCTCACCGGCTTGCGCGCTCTCCGAGTGGTCAATTACTTTGGCCAGCCTGTGTCTCAGCACGGAATATGGAGTGGGGATGTCGTTGCACTTGTTGATAGACTAAGGTCCCGTGAACCATGACTCAAGCAGATCGCTGCTCACGCGATTATCCCGTCTCGCGAGAATTTCGGCCTCATCGAACTTGAATGTGTGGCCGGGTCTCGTCGAATGGGTCGCGACCTGAGAGTTGGCGTCATTTCTCCGTACCGCTGCCGCGTGTTCGGAAATTCGCGTCCGGAGCAGTCTTCCGGTTTCGCCGACGTAGTTGCTTTGTCCGCAACTGCACCAGATCCGGTAAACGACTCCAGATCTTTCTTGTCATGGCAGTGGGTATTTTGGTCTCGTCACGTGACGCCTCATGGTGGCCTCCCGTCTGTGTGCAACTCCAACCCCAAGTGGTGCAAGAAGGCGACTAACGGCCTCGGAGACATTCTTGATGTATGGGATCGCTCTCCAGAATTTGGGGTCGGCAAGATTTTGTCGCTCGTCTCGTTTGCACATGCACCTGTTGACAAAGTTGCGCAGGCTAACCTTTTCTCTGAAAACCCGTCGAAGATATTGGGATTCGGCAACCTTTTCTTCCGGCTCACTGCAGTGCGTCTCAAAACGTCGATATAGCGTTCTTGAGCAACTGTGTTTGTGGCTGATTAGGTGGTTACTGTTGAAGTCCAGTATTTGCGTCATTCAATCCAATTCAATTCAATTATTTTTATTAAAGACCCGTCGGGGTCCCATCAAAGCAAGTAAAAATAAATTTACATGCAAATTTTAGACGAGGTAGGCAAAATCTGTACAAAGTGCAATGCATAGTTTTTGAGATTAGAAGTCCGTTAAGCAAAATGAAAATGAAAAAACGAGGGGTGAAAAAAAAACTCCAAAGCAAAATTTAAAACTGATTGTAGTAATTTAACAGGAGGAAAAAAACCCCTCAGAAAAATAGCATCAGAAAAACACAGGGAGGACTGGCCTGCATGTGGCGGTACAGAATGGATTATAGTCCGACATCAACATGGCCGAAATAAATGTCAGCTGTATATGGCATTGTGTAACGGATTTCATAAAATGGTGCGTAGGCGGGTCGGTCAGGACTGGCCTGTATCGCCTTGAATAAGAAAAATAAGTGGCGAAATTGAAAACCAGTCTCAAGCTGATAGGAACCCAGATGCGGTCGGTTTCATTCAACCGAGTCCATCCGAGCATGGGGGAAGGGAGATGCGACCAGATTACTAGTAAATGGCGAATATAGAAGGCTTTGTCAAGACCGCCGAAGGAGCGCATTCAGTAAGGGCACGATGACAACCAGTCTCGAGGCGACAAGAACCCAGATGCGGTCTGTTACATTCATCAGAGTCCATCCGAGGATAGGGCAAAGGAGATGCGACCAGATTACTAGTATATGGCGAATACAGAAGGTTTCGCCAAGAGCATCGATGGTGCGCATTCTGTGAGGGCACGATGCATGAACTGAAAAATTGGAATAATTAACATTTCTGGTGAGGGATCTTAGGTAGCGAGACTACTCATAAAGGAAGGAAACGTGAACAGATACGGAAATTTAATAGCGGCATGCTAAATTCCTGGTGGCCCTTTCTCAGTGTCATAGAAAAAGTTGTCTGGGAAGGATGAGGAAAATAAAAGTTGAATCGAGTCAGTATTCAGATAAAGGCGTAGCCTTCTCTTAAAGGTATGCAGATTTACTGAATATCTTATATTTATTGGAAGGTTATTCCAGAAGAAAGTATACCTGGAAGCGAAAAAAAGGGAGCGCTTAGAGGTGGAGGACGCTGGAGGAGGTATAATTAGAGGCGAGTTGCGAAGATTGTATGGGCGACTACTAGGGGTAAGTGTTGAAATTCGAGGAAAATTTGAACTATGATTAATGCGGAAGAGGAGACAGAGGCCCGCTTCTAGTCTTCGATCCGATAAAAATTTTAGGTTAATTAGCTGACATCTATCTGAGTAGGAGATATTGGGATGTTCCCTATCTAAAAGTTTTTTAGAAAAACGTCTTTGGACATTTTCAATTTTTAAACGACTGGCTTCATTCATCAAACCAAAGAATGGGCAACAATACTCGAGAATGGGAAGTACAAACATACGATAGAGCCTAAATTTAACTTCAGGAAGATAGAAATTTTAAGAAATAAAGCCACAAATCTGGGCAGCTTTGGCTGTAATTCTGTCAGCGTGCGGCGAGAGATCAAGATTACTAGTGTAGCTTAAACCTAAATCCTTGATGGTGGTACATTCAGTCATAGGTGTGCCTTGAAAGACCACAGGTTGGGGTAGCCTATCAGGTCCAAAACACATATAACGACATTTAGACGGAGAGAATTCCATTAGCCATTTTGAGCTCCAAGCTGAGAGAGCAAGCAAGTCAGCATGGATTTGCTCCAGGCAATGAAGGCTCGTAGATTTTTTAAAAGAATATACACATTTGAGATCATCGGCATAAATAAATGATTGAGAATGTTTAACTGCGGCTGAAATATCATTTATGTAAAGTAAGAACAAAAGAGGACCTAAACCGGTACCTTGTAGGACACCGCTCACAATAGGACTTTCACTGGAAAGTGAAGATCCCACCAAAACCTTTTGTTTACGATTAGACAGGTATGACCTGAGAAAGTCTATTAGTGGACTGCGAATTCCCATAGCTTCCAATTTAACCAAGAGTCTTTTATGTGGCACTTTATCAAAGGCTTTACTAAGATCAAAATAAATAACGACAACAGATAGGTGATCATTACGAAGAGAGGTAAGTAGATCGAGAAACGACAGATGACATGTTTCACAAGAGCGATCTGGTAAAAAACCATGCTGGGAAGGGCTAATCACTTGATTGGCTATGCAAAATTCGGGAATTTTTACGGCGATAATTTTTTTGAAGATTTTGGCAAGAGAGGGTGTTTTATGGACGCCTCGATAGTCCTGTACGTCAGAACGACAGCCAGACTTAAATACTGGAATAATAATAGAAGTTTTCCAATAGTCAGGGAAGAAGCCATTTACGAGAAATACTGAAAAGATTTTGCTAAGTAGAGGAGGAAAATATCTTAGCTGTTTTATCAAAGAGTTTGGGATATTGTCCGTACCTACTGAGTGAGAGTTAGGAAGATGGCTTATTAGTTTTTGAATACATTCAGGAGAAAAATTAATGAAGCTAAGAGAAGCATCAGACAACGAAGGAATTAAAGGGATCGGATCAGTTTCAATGGTGAAATGCTTGACAAAGTACGAATTTAAAATTTCTGCTTTGCCTGACTCCTCTGTAATGAAGGCATCACTTGCAGTAAGCAAGGGCGGAATGACTTGGTGGGACTTAGCAGATGATCTCTGACGGAAGATCTGAGCAACTGATTTAGAAGAATTCACATCATTACTAGTTAAAGACGCTCTAGGCCTATCTCGCTCGAGCCTCATTTTGGAAGGTAGTTCAAATATTTCAACGATTCTTTAAACTGCTTCCGTAACTTTTTAAGTCTGTTTTTAAGAAAGTGTGGGATAGCGGTGGAATTAGCACTCGGTTTGAACATCTTCCGAGGAATAAGGTCAAGAAGACCTTCTGTTACGCATTGTAATAAATTGTTGAAAAAATTTAGATCATTATTTGAAAAAATATTGTGCCACTCAAGAGTGCATGTAAAGTTATTTACTAATTCCTTATTAACATTAGCAAAGTCAAAAATACTACGTTGAATTGTTAGCTTTGCGGAAATGGCAACTGGAAGGCGACAATGGATTAATGCATGATCACTTGCAAAGAGGTCATGATAAAAATCCATAGATAAAGGGAAGGTGCCATTAGTAAAAATTAAGTCTAAAACACTATCTTTTCTGGTCGAAGAGTGAACTAATTGAGTCAGGTTTAAAAAGTAAATTGTGTCAAGCAGCTTCCGGAATTTAGGAGGAGAAGTGTGTGTGTGCCAGTCAATTTCTGGCAAATTAAAATCGCCTACGATTATCTTGACATCGAAAGAAGTTTCTGCAATTTTTTCAAAGAGTTCGCAAAGTTGGCTTTCATTTCCGGAGGAACAAGGAGGATTATATACACATCCGACTAAGGCTTTCCTATTTTGCGGAAGGATTACCGAAGCAAAACATGAATTTCCAGAGAAGGAGGAAATGTTCAAGTTATAAGGCGATTGTGCAAGTGATGCTCTTATGTAAAGAAGGCATCCACCGCCGCGTCTGTCGGCACGGTCCTGGCGGTATAAACTGAGGCTTTCTATGTTAAGTGCCGAGTCTGAAATTAGAGAGTGGGCCCAAGATTCAGTAATGCACAATACGTCTGTGTCAAACTCAACAGCTACACTTCTTAGGTGTGCCATCTTTTGCACGACAGATCTTGCGTTGAGAGAGACAATACTGAGCGTATTCCTAATATGTAGGTTCCGCTCATTGCTACTTATAAAAAAGGAAGAGCCGGAGGTGGAAAATTAAGCTGTTGGAACGAAGCAATTGATGGAGGACAAAGTTGCTGCGGTCTAAAATGTATGGGGTAATTACTAACTCGAGATGCAGCATTAGGTGGAAAAACATTTGAGGAGGACCCAGGAAGAGGAAAACTATTTTGTTGGGTTGGAAAAATAGGAGACAAGAAAATAGGATTTTGGGAATTGTTAGACTAATACAAGGGGTTGTTTATGTTAGGTGGCGGACGTAATGGTTTCAGGAAACAGTTAACATCAGGAAAGGGCTTTATTATTTGGGGTGTCAGGCTAGCAACGGGATTGGAAAATTTATCAGCAATGCAATCTACTTGCATTTTGCAGTCTGATGTGTAAGAGGGCTTCACAAATGTGGCGTTAAGTTGAGAATTCAGGATAGGAACAGGGAAAGACTTCCCTGAACTCTCATCTAGCTTATTTGACCTAACTGCAAGGTCAGACCTGAGTGGCCAGGCGTGGGAACGGGGTGGATTCGATGTAAGTTTATTAACCAAATCACTATTCTGAGTGCTGGGAGCCGGTTGTGCTTCAAGGACTAGCTCATCTTTACTGCTAAGATCAAGCTCCCTTATAAATTTGGGAGCCGCATTTGAACAATCCTTGCTCCGTGGGGGAGTTTTAAAGAGGCTAGTTTTAACCGTTTCTGTGATAATGTGATCAGTCGAAGAGCTAGGTGGAACTGGGGCCGCTGTAGATAGTGGGGGGATTTGGTCGACACCAGATGGAGAAACTGCTTTAGAGGAAAAAGACATTTGAGTAGAATTCGGGGGTGGCTTTACGTTTGGTAATGGGGGAGAAATTTTTCGTTGCAGTGGAGTTTGGTCTCGACCAATAAAAAGTTTATTTGCCCTGAGATATTGAGTCGATCGCTCCAAATGGGAGAAAATAAAATCCACTTCTATTGATGAAAAGAGTTTGACAAGAATGGGTGGATTCTTGCTCCTAGATGTTCGTCATGTTCGTCGCTTTTCTGAACACTTTGGTCTTTAGGCCACCACAGTCTTTGCGACGGACGAGGACATCAAGGAATGCCAGCTGGTTATTATCTTCCTCCTCAATCGTAAATTGTACGTCCGGGAAGACGCTGTTGATACGTTCTCTGAACGTTAGCACCTGATCTCGTTCAATAACGACGAAGGTATCGTCCACATACCGAGCCCAGAATTTCGGTCTGTGGTGTTGGAAGACCAGCAACTCTAACCGCTGTAGGACCGCATCGGCAATGAATCCCGAAATCGGCGAGCCCATTGGTGTTCCCTCCACTTGCTCGTAGATCGTTCCGTCACACGTGAAGTACGTCCTGAGACAGAACTTTAGGAGCTGAAGGGCTTGGGCATGTCCGAGATGATTCTCCGTTTCATTGTATTTGCTTCGTAGGAGTACCTCGACATTCTCGATTGCCAGGTCCCGAGGGATAGAAATAAAGAGGGACGTAACATCTTCGCTTCTATTGGCAATCAAAAAATACCATGACCTCATATATGAGGTTTTCCATTTGGTCTATCACTAAATCTACCACCAAATGGTCTAAACCTCCCATTCAAGGCCACGCATGACCAGGATATTCGCAAAATGAATTTACTAACAAACCAAAACGCCCCCAGAAACGCCTGCAATAACGAAGATATTATAAGGATCCCCAAATTCACAAAGTCCCAACGATCAATTTTCTACTTCATAGGATATGCCACTATCTGGAATGCTCTTCAAGTTCAATCCGGAAAAGTCTAACCAAAATCGAGTTTAAAATAAAAACTAAGAAATTCCTTTCGAGTAACAACAAACATTTATTCAAAACAAGCATGTACAGCAGAATTTATTGAGGCCAATAAATTTCGTGACGGCTTTTCAACTGCAGCCCGTGTCTGCATAACATAGGTAACGAGTGAAAGCGCACAGCAGTATGAATTTGTACAGAATGGCAGTGCATAAGAGCAACGTCAAGGTTCAAGGCAATGAATAATCAGATAAGACGTCCACATAAGCATCATATAGGAAAGAGGGAGACGAAATGTTAACAACAAATCACAGTCAGGAGTAACTTGAGGCGTGAGATTACCAGGGCAATTGCAGATTGATCACGTGATCTAACTGCTTGCAGAGGTCTAATTTCTCCCTCCGTATGTAAGCCGCTTCCAAATAACGCAAGGTTCGAGTTGTTTGCGCTCGGACAAGCCCTCGAAAAGTTGTTTTAGGGTCGACACCAAGACCGCTTTCTAACAGGTGTTTCGTTATAGACGAACGGGGGTTTTGTTTTCCTGGTTGAAAAGCCAATTAGGCAAATGCTCAGCGGCCCTGGTTGCCAATTGCCTTTGCGTTCGCCCAATGTACTTGCATCCGCAAGTGCATATGAATTCATACACAAAATTTGAGTGGCGTGCATTGGTAAGGCATCCTTTGCCCGGTAAATTGGAAGGCTTTATGTGGAACTGATGAAGATAAGGTTTGCTGCGTTGTACGTTCTTTCTATAGTGCAAAGCAAGCGTCGCTTGATCGTGTTTGAGATGTTGTCACCCCTAAAAGGAAGACATATTATAACGGGCTTCTTCGGAACGGATTGTTCCGTCAACTTTGGCCGTAACTGGTTGCTGTACTTATGAATGAAGCGTGCAGGATAACCACGATTAAGTAAGGCTTCTTTGATGCGGGCAGTTTCTGTATCTATGGTCTCCCTGGAGCAAATATTTTTCGTTCTTTGAAAAAGAGTATGTACTAGATTTCGTTTCCATTGTATCGGCGCAAAGCTTTTAAAATGTAAGTATTGCCCTTTTCACATTTATTTTTGAACAAGATAGGACATTTTTCAGGTCAATTCCTTGATATAGAATTTGGTCCAAGAGGACTCTGATGATGCCAGCCGCTTGATTAATACCGGAACATGGCACTAAAAACAATCAAATTTATGAAAAACAGCATCACCGATGAGCATAAAACAGATGGTGATATTCTTTCTTCCCTCCTTTTATCATTTCCATCAGCCAAGTCACCCGATACTAAATATGCCTTAAGGAGCTAATAATAACATCCCTTTCGATAAGACCCTGCATATTATTTTTTGCGTAAGTCTATATAAAGGCCATATTAAACATATATGCAACTATATTAGATCATAGTAAACAGTCGACCGGTACTCCTACAATGTCACATTCACATGAACGGTACGATACCTGATTCAATATTACTTTGACAGTTTTATTTTGACTGAAAGTTTCTTACTCCTGATATATAGTCATCGTTGCCAGCTCCTAGTCCAGACAAATATGGCCAGCCTCCTGGAAACCACAAGCGAACTGTACGACCGCCCTTAGCAGCTGGACAAATAGACTGACAACCGGCAATTAGCAGCGACTCAAATTTATCCAACTCGAAAATAATTTCAAGGTCAGGGCGATATCAATGTTCTTCAATTTCCACGAAGATCACACTATTCATGCTCCTAAAAAACTGTATTCTAAATCCCAGAAGGACCCTTCCCGAAGTCAAGAAGCTGAGTGTTCAGCAATGGGACTGTTAAAAATGCCTTTGTGCTTTGCGGTGTAAGGTGTTTGCATAATTTCGATTTGAATACCAGTAACTTAGGCGATGACCTAATTTCTGGCGGAAGGTTGTTCCAAAGGAAGGCATATTTGGAAGCAAAGAAGAGGGACAGTTTAGATGTACAGCAGAGAGGCGGTGGAATCACCATGGAGGAGTTGCGCGTGGCATAAGACCGATCTCTCGGAGTGAGGGTGTCAATGAGCGCAAGATTGGAGTTAGAGTTGATGCGAAAAAGGAAGCAAAGGCCAGCCTCAAGTCTTCTAACCCACAAAAACTTAATGTTCGCCTGCTGACATCTCTAAGTATATGAATTACCGCATGCGACTTGAACGAAAAAGTTTCCAGGTAAAAACCCTCTGAACATTCTCGATCTTATAGCGGTCACAGGCGTTCATTAAACCAAAGAAAGGACAGCAGTGTTCGAGAACAGGAAGAACAAACGTTTGATAAAGTCTTAGCTTCATTTCCGGAAGGAAAAAATCATGCGATATGAATCTACATATCTGCGCGGCTTTAGCAGAGATTCTATCTGTATGAGGTGATAAAACAAGCTTATTTGTATAACTTAGACCTAGGTCCTTTATGGTGAAGCTTTCTGAGAGAAGGTTTATCTGAAAAATCATGAGGCCAGGAAGTTTGGCAGGACCAAAAGACATGAAATGGCACTTGGATGATGAAAACTCCAATGTTGAACCCCATCTGCTTAAGCGTAATAAATCGGAATAAATTTTTTTAATAAAAACGTTTGCGGTGTCCGTAGAGTATGAATAAACACACTTGAGGTCATCGGCATAAGTAAAAATTTGCGAATTTCTGAGTTCAGTCGAAATATCATTGATGCACAGAAGGAAGAGTAGCGGACGCAGAACCGTGCCTTGAAGTACGCCACTCGTTATCGAGTGAGGTGTCGAGTAACTATTACCGACCATGACTTTCTGACATCCGTCGGATAGACAGGTCTTGATAATAATAATTTTTTGTTCAAGACCCCCCGGGGTCCCATCAAAGCAAGTGAAAATAAATTTACATGTGAATTTTAAATGAGGTTGGCAGAATCTGTACAAAATGCAATTCATAGTTTCTGAATTAGTAGTCCGTAGAATTGATTGGCCTCGAGCACTTGCGAGGCTAGTGACAAGTCTCGCGCGTCTCAGCAGCGAATCCACAGAGAGTGTTAGGCGAACAGAGGACAGCAAGGCGCGGACTGACATAAACGCTCCCGTTTAACCTTGTACGGATGACCACGCAGGTGACTCATGGTCATTAAGTCGAAGACATCTTCAGATTTGAGCGTACAGTCATGCTCACGGATTATGCGGAATGTCCGTAATAGGTCAGACTTCACTTGTCTGTAGAATGGGCGGAACAAATTAAGCCGGGTCAGTCTTGTTGGATAAGACAGAGTCATGAGACCGTCCACCGGTTTTGTCCCCCGTCGTTGCACCTGCTCTGTGGCATCACAGCCTTTCTTCATCCAGGGCGTCTATCCTGACATTCCGTATTCTAAATGCCGTCTGACGAACGAACCGGATATCTGCGCGAAAAGTTCGGGAGGAATGACTGCGGGGGCACGCCTAACGCAGTGTGTGCTTCTGGTTGCATTTTGGACGGCTCTCTTGCGGTGCTCGAAGGGCAGCAAGTTCAAACTTGTCCAGACACCTAGGGGTTTGTGCGTGTCCACTTCTTTTAGTTGAAGCCCTTTTATTGTATGCCCGTTTTTTGGGAAGCGCCTACGACCAGATTTTGGGCGCAAGATAACACATTTGGTACACTGAACGCTAGAAGCCACTTGCTAGACCATGAAACCAACTTACCAACATCTTCTTGTAGTTCCTACGCGTCGTCAAAACGGCTAATTGTTTCCCAGGCATTAATATTATTCGCAGACATGGTGGCATTGCTTTTAAGCTCTGCTGTATAGTCGATTGTATAGGCAAGGAAGAGGAGAGGACCAAAGACTGAACCCTGCGAAATGCCGCCTTCTACTGGCACCCATTCGGATGCAGTGATACCAACAATAACTCTTAATAATAATAATAATAATAGGAGCGCTTATTTTTAAAGCAACTTTGAGCCAGCGGTTTCCTTCTACCGAGGAATAATGCGGGAGGTCCAGCGGAAGAAATGCAAATTTTTGCTTAACGTAGATGCAGATTCCCTCACCCGACTGCCTTGACGATCATTTCGAATAAAAGCATAGCCTACAAGAGAGACTTCGGAGTCACTTGCGGAATCTGTTGTCTATGTTCCGATACGAAAGCAATGTCTGAGCAATGAACGAACGCCGTAGTCGGAAGCAAAGACATCTCATTTAGCAAGGATCTGGCATTTAGGACAAAAGTTTAGGGAGAAGGACCATGTGTTTCTGAGGGAGGTGAGGTACGTCGTTCAATGATCAGCTGCCCACGGAACATGTTATCCGGATGCACCTTTCCGGCTCTGCGAAACATTTTGTGACATCAAAAGACCTTGAGGTAAATAAAGAGGAGTACGATTTGGCGGAGGAAATGACGAGCACGGAAACTTATTACTATTGTTAGTTGGCTGTTTTTCTACTGAATATCCATAAACAGTGCCTTGTAACGTATTCCCGCAGAAGTGAAACTGAGGGTCGGGTGAGATAACCGACCCCGTATGAACATTTGCATGAGGATTCCATTGACTAACGTGAGAGCAGTTGACCTTGAATGGTTGGAGGCCTAACATTTGTTGGGGGATAAATGACTGGGGACGATTCATGTGCGAAATATTTGGAAGAAAGATAGTATGGCTTTGGTAAATAGCCGGTATGCAGGACAGAGAATTAATTGGGGGTATAATTGGAGTTACGGTGTTTGTGGACAAGCTCCGCTGTATGTATAAATACGAAAGCTCTGTTAAGAGACAGCAAGTCAATAAACACTCTCAAAGCCATACAAGTGGGAAGGCCCAGCCGGTTCCCGGTTCATATTTCTGGCCACGACCCTCAAAAGTCCTTTTTGAAACTAAAGCGCAATCACAGCTCCTGCTTCAAAGAAAATCTTCTCTGCGGGCCAGAATCCCGGAGTTTTCGGCCGGATTACCGGTCAAAAGAGCGAATGAAAAATGAGGCAACTGCTAACGGGGCTAGAAGAGCGGAGAAGCAACGGCAAAACACACATAAATTAAGAAACCACTATGTAATTCAAGTCAAAAGAACATTTCTTTGGCCCTTTGCAATTATCCTGACAGCCCAACCAATGTGAAAGTGCTCACTTTCGAGGCTAATGTAAACACCAGTGATCTCTGTTTACAAATCTATTACATTAACTGTCAGAGTCTCCTAAACAAGCGAGATGAGCCCAGACTAATAGCCTCTGAACAGAAACTTCACATAAGTGTTTTAACAGAGACATGGTTGCCTGAGGAACAAGGTAATGGCGAAGTCAATTTTTTAGGCCATCAAGTGTTTCTTTGTGACAGATTTTGACGTAAAGGAAGTGGCGTAGCGATTTATATATCAGACTGAATTTCGTGCTGTCAGCGTAAATACCCAAAATGGTAACGCGAAATGTTGAAAAGATTTCGTGCAAGATTAGTTAAATGTATACATCGCGGGCATTGACAGCACTGGAAGCTGAACACCTTTGCCTACAAATTTCGCTAAGCATTCATTTAGGAATGAGTGCACACAATTTACAGCAACAGGAAATGACAGATAGAGAGTAGCTGATGAAATTAAGGTCGATAAAGTCTTTATGGCTAACCCGCTAGACTCCGTCTGTGCGCATGTTTCTGTTTCTGGTACCATCTGCTGGGCAGGGTTACAGATGCCTGGATGAAGGCATACTAAGCCAGAAATAGTATCGTATCATCCTCTGTCCTCCCTCCCTTTCACTAAGTACGTCTGCTTTCGACAGAAAACCTGAAATATTATAACTTAGCCGAGTAACAGCTTTTAGGAGGCCATTTACTGTCCTTTCGCCATCGCGGAGAGACGAAAACAGACGCACAGTTCAAATAACTTTTGAGCTTTGTTCGGAAGATTTGGACATAGTGATAGAAGAAATATTTACATATTTAAATTTCATCTGCCTTTCTTCCCCTTCGTTGGCAAATATCGTGAGCGACGTCCGACTCCGTAGAGTTTCAAAACGGCAACAACGGTCGGCCCTAGATAAGTCGTTCTATGTGTTGGTAGGTGAAGGCATATAAGCGCCGGCAATAAATCATAGACGACAGTTATAAATCTTAGCAAAGGCAAGAGAATGGTCCAGGTACCGAAGACTCATTCTATAACCTTCACATGGTTACCGTTCACGAAAATGAAGGCAAGAAGTCAGGTTGCCTGCAGATTCGTCCGTAGACTTGCTACATCCGCGGCTAATGGCCGATCTGTCGATTATATGATGAAAAGGGCAATTATTTCCCAAAATGAAGTACCATTTTTTGAAAATTTGAGCATAGTTTTGGAGGATCAACGTCAGATGTTAGACCAAAAACGCCAGCTGGAGACACCGGCTCTTCATAGGCGGCAGTTACGGGCCAGGTAGCAGCCCAGCTGTCTCAGAATCCTCTAGCCAATCATTTACGTTCGGCAACTGCTTTCTGTCAGTTAAATGCTACATTATACGGCAGCAACATTTTTCCTTACCTGTTGCATTAGACCACTTCCCTCACAAGCCTCGTAAAACGCCCAAATCATGACTATGCTGAGTCTGTATTTTTCGTTCTATTTGATGACGAAGTTCGTTTCAGTGTTACCTTAAAGGGCCGAAAACTGAAAGATGGTCTCTCCCGGTCAAAATTATACGACGTCATAGTAATAATAATAATTTTTGTTAAAGACCCGTCGGGGTCACATCAAAGCAAGCAAAAATAAACTTACACGCGAATTTTAGACGAGGTAGGCAAAATCTGTACAAAGTGCAATTCATAGTTTTTGAATTAATAGTCCCTTAAGAAAAATGATTAACGAGGGGTAAAAAAACTCCACAAGAAAATTTAAAAATGATTTGATTAATTTTACAGGAGAAAAAAACCCTCGATAAAAAGCAATAACAGAAAAATGCGGGCAGGACTAGCCTGCATGTAGCGGTATATAATGGATTAAAATCGGACATCGCCAGGGCAGAAATAAATGTCAGCTGTATATGGCATTGTATAACGGAGTTCATGAAGGGGAAAGTAGGCGGGTCAGTCAGGACTGGCCTGTATGTGGACTTGAATAAGGCAAGTAAGTGGCGAAACTGAAAACCAGTCTTGAGGCGATAGGTTTCCATGTGCGGTCGGTTACATTCATCCGAGTTCATCCGAGGATGGGGCAGGGAGATGCGACCAGACTACTAGTATATGGCGAATACAGAAGGCTTCGCCAAGAGCGTTGATGAAGCGCATTCTATGAGGGCACGATGCATGAACTGAAAAATTGGAAAAATTAACATTTCTGCTGAAGGATCTTCGGAAGCAATACGACTCACAAAGGAAGGAAATGTGAGCAGATACGGAAAGTTAATGGCGGTCTCCTAAACTCCCAATGGCCCTTTCTCAGTGTCATAGAGAAAGTTGTCCGGGAAGAAGGAGGGAATTAAAAGTTAAATCGAGTCAGTATTCATATAAAGGCGTAGCCTTCTCTTAAAGGTATGTAGATTATCTGAAGATCTTATATATATTGGAAGGTTATTCCAGAGGAAAGTATATCTGGAAGCAAAAAAGAGAGCGCTTAGAGGTGTAGGAAGTTGGAGGAGGTATAATCAAGGACTAGTTGCGAAGATTGTATGGGCGACTACTAGGGGTAAGTACTGAAATCCGAGGAAGATTTGAACTATTATTAATGCGAAAGAGGAGACAGAAGCCTGCTTCTAGTCTTCGAACCCATAAAAATTTTAGGTTAACTAGGTGGCATCTATCTGAGTAGGAGATATTCGGATTTTCCCTATCTGAAAGTTTTTTGGAAAAACGTCTTTGGGCATTTTCAATTCTAAAACGACTAGCCTCATTTATCAAACCAAAGAATGGGCAACAATACTCGAGAATTTGAAGCACTAAAGTACAATGGAGCCTTAATTTGATTTCGGTAAGATAGTGGGAACGTGCGCAGTTACCTGCGTCACTGTTGACATTTAGTTTTTTCGCTACCGGGACTGCCAGCGGTAACGCAAGGTTATCCGATCTCGAGTCTGCCTTTACCGACCGACTGAAAATGTCGCTTAATAAATATGCAAAATGGGTTCGGAATAAACGAATTATAATGCGATCGAGTGAGAAGTTGATCTCAAAATTTTCAAAAGTACCATTGCCTTGTAGATAACAATCCCGGTCTAACTTCCGGCATACTACCTCCGCCAACAGAATGTCCACGGATGAACGGCTTCTTAATCCTGTATATTGTCCTCTCCAACTTTTTAATTGCAAGTTTTTCACACTGACCGTCTTCAGAGTTACCCTTCGAAAATATCCTACTCATGAACTGGACATTGAAAGCCTACTCATGATGGAGAATTAAGTAGGATGGGGGAAGGGGTGATGAAAGCAAATGTCGAGGGACTAGAAGTAAGCATGGGCGCTTGGTTAGGTGAAAGACTGCGGCGTTACGCCTCATATTCCGCTGTTACCGTTTGCTGAGTAGCTCGAATATTAATATGAACTCAATATCGTTTTGGCAAAAAGTCATATATACTTCACCTGCGTATCTCGAAAAAATACTATCTTCTTGATATCGTCTCGACATAATGTGCTTACAGGATATTAAAGCGCCCACTACTTTCCTGAATTTTCAGAGCAAATAAGCCCGACGTTTCATTCATGTTCCCTGTTCCCCCCCGTAAACCCGGGCTCATTCAGACGATTCATTTGAATAGTTTGTTGCTGTTTCACAAAATTAAGTTTTCTATTCAGACGGGGATTTAAAAAAGCCTACTGACTCCCCTTTCGCATTGTCCGAATTTTAATCTTGGGCCAAATAAGCTAGTGGGGTAGGTACAGGACCCTTAGGCATTCCATGAGTACGGGGCAGGATATTGCCATCCTTACTAGTTTTTTGGCCCAGAAACTTTCATTAATAATAATGAGTACTATTCCTAAGCCAAACACGTAACGGCATCTCGAAAGACCCTCTTTGAGGAATAAGGCTGTTTATCTTTGCCACCTCTTGCTGTTGTTTGCCCATGTTTCCCTTCTCTGTACGTTCCAGTAATTTTGTAGATCTGTGAAAAGTTTTAGTATCAGTTCGTCTGTGTGTTCATCGTCCCTCATATCCTCGTTCGCTCTTTGCGGTTTTCCTTCTGTTAAATACTCGTGTCCTTGCGCAGCCATTTTATTTATAAGCTATTGTCATGCTGTTCTATGAGTCACCCATAACCCTTTCCAATATTTTGGTCGCACACACTAGGAAATAACATACGCTTTACTTGTAAGAACTTATATACGTCTCTAATATATCCAGTTGTTCGTGGATTCTTGAATAATTTGAATGTCAAGCGGAATTTGGGAAAAGAGTAACTTAAGAAATTCCTTGACTGATCTATACAAGTGATACACGAACAATTTTCGTCCATTCTTGACCGTAACAACGCATTGCTCTTTTTATAGCAATAGTGCACGGCTATACCTGAGCTCACATTAAAAAAGTTCGTTAAATGACATTCTTCTCGGTCCTTATTCATCTGACTAATACGATTTCATTTACGCGCGAAATTGTTGTAGTAACAGTTGACGTAAACATCCGCCGCCATAGTGAACGCCATAGTCACGGTAGCTGTTGGCGACTGTAACCCACCAACTAAGGTGAACATTTGTTTCGTTTCCTATGCGACACTGAAACGGTTTTTAAATATAAACCGACATATACAGTGGCATTTATTTGGGATTGTCGACTGTTGTGTTAATTTTAGGAGCGTAATTAGTGGTATCTATGGTAAACAAACACCCTATTTCCCGTTTTTACTAAATACCTGTTATTTTATTCCCAAATAGTTAAAGAAATAAACAAACATTGTTGTAAATTATTCTATATTTTTATACTACATATTGCCTCTGCTTCCGCTTCCTGGCAATATGACAACAGCATGTATTTATCCTCCGTTCAAATACGTTGTAAAGTTGCGTTCGAAATCGGTAATAAACATAAGTCAAACTTCCTAGCAATTACCTTTCTCAACCTTCCACAATACTCAAGTATTATTGTTGAATTGGATAATGGCGTCTGAACTTTCCGCCCCTGTACTACGCGAACGGTATCATTATTGAGCCCTTCCAAATAGTGTCGTCGGGTTTTGTTGCAGTAGGGCCCGAGCTGGATAGCATATAGAATGACCAAATCGTCCCAAGGAAATTATGCTACAGTTCAGGCTTCGGTTCCGTTTCTTAAGCCTGTCTTTTCGGTCCTTTTATTACTTATAAATCTAAAGCAGGCATGAACAGCAGAATTTATTGGTGCCAGTAAATTTCGCGACGGCTTATCAACTGCAGCCTGTCGTTGCAAATCATAACTGCCTGAAATTTGCCATTATTCTAATATCGAGTAGGTGGGGAGTTATACTGTTTAGGTTTCATACAAGGTAGTTCGTAAGAATGCCTTGTGAACGGGCCATTCTTAAAGTGCTCACTGTTCAACATTGCTCAGTTAGTCTTCCAATCGACTTTTAATCAGTTCTAAGCGACAAAGCCTGAAGGTGGTTTAGACTTTCGGGCGCCTGAAACCTCAGTATCTTATACGCATTTACCGCCGAAATTGTGCAGTTTTTAATTTCTCCTCCCACTAACCTGGATGAATGAAGTCAGAGCGGACGAGTGACGCCTTGTTTTTTGAAATGAAACTTAGATACCTCACGTATAGAGATCTCGCAGAACTAGATACGCGTTTTCACGAGGCCTCACAACTAATTTTGATTCGAACTAGATTGCTGACTGTCCTCACGAACTTTTATACGGTTCCTACATCATGTTCGTTTACCATGCTTACCGCTTTGACGTATAGTCTTCGGGCACTTTTTGTCACTTAATAAACTATAATTCGTCCTATTCGGCTGGAGTCTGTGTCTTGGATCCCGCAGCTCGTGATTCGCCGTTCACACCTTTTACCCGCCATACTAAAATATTCCGAAAAAACGAATTCATAAAAGTTGACAATTTGTCTCTAAATTTATCGGCGTGCAGGTTCTCTGCTGATTGCGGTACGAGGCTGTCTGACCTTTTTCAGCTGCTGGCACGAAATAGTCGGGTTCTTCTTTGGGGTTCGAAGCCCTCCTACTTTGCCAAGCGGTTATCTGAGACTTAGACTCTAGACTTACTTTGCCCACAATAAGGACCTGAGCAAGCGTTGCTCAACATTGGAAATGTCTGTTGTTCACACCGAGCATGATATAGTTTACCGACCGAATTCTGACTGATAGCCCTTTTGTTGACCATGTGTGCACCCGATTCATAGGAGTTCCAGGTTGCAGAACCTTATACAGTAGGCGCGGTTTCCTTCCATGTGCCTGTTTAAACAAGATGCACACTTTTTAGCCTCTGACCTTAATCCTCCAACGGCTGCCATATCTGCGTCAGAGATGCCCCCTCTTATAGCTACCCTCGACGTGGGTAGACCGAAGTGCATTCTTCAGCATTAGCAGTAACTAATGCTCTGCACTGTCAGTTGTACGTCGAAAAAGGTTATTACCAACGTGTTCCTTTTTAGCTGATTGTGTCATAAAAATCCTACTCCCACGTCTGAAGAGTATAATTGCATTTAAAGCATGTTGTGAACAATAAATCTAGAGGAAAGTCGTAGTCGAACATTCCAAATGCCACCTTCGGCCGGCCGGAGGTGCTTAGTCCTAAGAGATAATTGTAAATAGTCCTGAACGGAGTTACAAACTCCACCGGAAATTATTTTCAAAACCGATACAACCACACAGTGCGCTTTAAGCCACTACCCCCTAGGCAAGATTTTCATCCTTGAACACGACTATTCGTCGTTCGACGGAAAGTGGAGACCTGTTCAGTGCAAACAGGGCATGGTCCAAACAAACACCGATCCTCGTAGGTCTGTTTTTAGTGTCTAGTTCTGCAGGATAGTCCTTTGTGGTCAACATCGAACGCTGACAGATGGGCCCATCACTTGGACTCTGTCTCCATTTTCAAAATTGGAATAATGGTAAGAGTGTACTCGCTTTCGGCTATCCGTGTGTGTGGTAAAGTAGCCCGCGCAATGCTTCGGGGACACATCCAATCCCTTCCGAAATGCGACTAGGCGTAACCGTTCTTGATCCAACAGCTTTACGTTCTGAAGGCGTAGTTTGCACGTTATGGAGACGGTCACCAGAATCTAGGTTTGTGTGAAGAAAACAATGTTGCAAGGCTCCATAAAGCACAGTATATTCTTGTCTTTTATCCTATGAAGGCGAGGCTGACCGTTTGACATGACACAGCAAACCTTTTTCAGCCACAATTATATCTTCCAGGTAGTTTGCGCGATCTAATGTAAGCGGCCGACGTCATCCATAGACCAGTTTCCTTATATGTTATTCAAACGCACTAGGTTGTTTACCATCTGATGACGAAGTGGAGTGAATGTCCCACTACTCCTGGCTACTGTTAGGTAGAACGGAGATGAGCCATCGTCTCTACGGCGATAGGTTACAGTCGTCGAAAATGAGTACGCCTCTGATCTTAGGGCTCCGCCGAATCATAGTGTGTGGCAGAGGACAGCCCAGGGTCTTCTCTCTCACTAGTTTATTCACTTTTCATCGTCGTCTAAGAAACGCAGTATGTTAAAATGCGTCGGACTTAGAGAAGAAAATCCTTTTAATTGAACACCCAAAATAAGGGTGACTTTAAACCACTTCTGTGCGAGGGATATGGAATAACTACAAATTATTCTGTACCTCCACTCTGTAAAAACTCACTTTTGCTCTCCAAATTATAATTTTTTCTGTAAAGCCTCCTCTGCCGGGAGTCCGGAGAAATAAAGCGGGTTTTGACTAGCGCACAGAAGGAAACAGACGTAAAATGTTTAAACAATAGCTTATTGGCAACAGCAACACGACAGTTTTACCACTAATTAA
Source organism: Spirometra erinaceieuropaei (assembly GCA_902702965.1). Lineage (NCBI taxonomy): Eukaryota > Metazoa > Platyhelminthes > Cestoda > Diphyllobothriidea > Diphyllobothriidae > Spirometra > Spirometra erinaceieuropaei. The sequence continues at coordinate 105,060 of CACRXP010000145.1, forward strand.
CGTTGAACCAACTTCACGGCCTGGATGTCCGAACTTCGCCTCCACGAAGGACCGGGTTGAGCCTTATCTGTCGGTCGTATGCCATTGCCACACTCGTTTGATTCGTTCACGGCGACTCGCTTTTTCAATTCAAGCCATTTAAAACAGACGGTGAAACCTGGAAACAGGGGCAAAGCGTCGAAAGTGCATACCTGTGAGTGGGGAGGTGTCAGAATTATCTTACAGGGTTTGCAATCCTTAGCGGTAACTTTAGTCATTGCACGCGACTGTGCATTGCACATCTGGTAGGAAATAAAAAAGTCAGGCCGTGCTTCTTATTTTTTTGCGAATTTTCAGATGTCTCCTAAAAATCCTTTATCAGAATTCCATTGATTTTATCATGACAGGAGCTGAAGGCGCGTTTTATTTGGAATGCAGCCCGGCTCGGCCCAAGGGGCGACCGTTATTCAGGACAACGGCGCTACCCACACTATCATTCAACAGAACGGCCAGCATGTCCTCGTCGGAAAACTCGGTTAGTCTATGCATGCGTATGTATGCATGTTTTTTGCATGTTTGCCTCGGTATTAAAAAATCCACCTTTGGAAAGTGACAACAGTCAATCAGCTAACAAAGTTGCAGCTGAAGAGAGACTTTCTACCCAACTTTCGCCCATGAATTTTTTCCCGTGAAAAGTAGAGATGTTTGAAAAGCGGCAGTTGGTCAATGTCAGCCCTGGGAATGATGAAGTAGACTGGTTTTTTTAAATGTCTCTCCCTATACGCCTATTTCAAGTAGTTACGCCTTCCCATGTTCCTTTGTTCCAACTATCCCTCTCCAACAAGATGCTCCAGCTTGAACTGAGTAAGATTTAATGGATACCCTCCATCAAAGATAAACACACAGTAACCACTGTCCTCTGGGTTCCTGCAGCATCCATTCGTTGAGGACCTCGCTCCATCAACGTTACCGCTTGCATTTTCTTGACGGAGGTAAGCCTCGTGGCTTCCGAAGCCACCGAAACTCATCTGTCATTGGAACAAATCTTTATATCACCCTGCGGAGGGCACGGACTAGTTAACGGTGTTTTGATAATGATAGGTGTGGGGCCGAATCTCAATTTTGTACAATTGGACGTACGTCGCGGCAACTCAAGCCACAGACGGATTCAAGCGACTACGACCTTCAGATCCGGTCCCAAATAGAGAAAGAGAAGGTGTTGGACTCCAGTTGAGAGGATTCTGTGTTCTGTACAGAAAAACTAAAAAAAAAAACGGTTGGAATAAGTTGGCGGCCGGACGTGAGAACACGTCCGGCACCGTGAGGGCTGCGCCCCCAGGGAGTGGGGCGGGCGCCACAGCGCGTTAAGCGAGAGCGCGTTTGAGTCAGCCTTGAAGCTAATTGGTTGGCCCAGATCGCCGTGATTGGTCGAGAACCAGACTACCGCTTGTGCGCACGTGCCAGTATGCGCGAGGCGCATCGTCGAAACAGGCGCCCGGTGTAGGACCCCGTACACGTACCTGGATACGATTTAAATTCTCCTCCCATACCCCTCTACATCTGGGAATAGATGATTAGTACACTCCTTCCCTTTCGATCTTCGACGTCGTTTTCCTTCGAACGAAAGCGGACGGGGTATCTTTTTTGGTTTTATTGTTGATATACGGTTCTTGAAGGAGGACACTCCTAATTTGAGTTGATCAAATGTGCAATCTTAGAACTTGTCTAGACGGCAGTCACCTAAGCCTCTCGTCCTAGCTGTACAAAGAGAAATGCAAGGCAGTCAGAAACCATGCACACATTAAGTAACTTGGGGACCCAGAAACAGACAGGACACTTTGGACAGCCTTCAAAAATTCGGTGAATCGGTGCTATTTTTTGAAGACAAAACTGTCCAAACACTGAGTTCCAAAAGGACGTGATTTCTCCCAAGGAAGGACACTGGGAAAAGTACCTGACTTCACAAAGGCTTGGAAATGGGGTTTGACCTGTCTATACTATCAACCTAGCCCATCCCGAGTGGACTTGACACAAGAGGCTGCGACCGTTGTCAAATGGGAACTGACATGCGTCGGTGCAACGTTTAACATGCTTTATATCCGTTTTGCGACCCCAGCTGCGTCAGTTCTTTTTGCGCAAACGTAAACTTAGCGCCTTCTCTGAACTTCAGCTTAGGCCTAATGTACATTGAGACGACTGC
>CACRXP010000145.1:137978-157828 GCA_902702965.1 Spirometra erinaceieuropaei
GTGAGAGTGGATGGTAGTTCCTTAATTAAGTGCCACCTCGATATCGCCCAAAGGAATTATGTTGAGCATAAGGTACTTGCTTTCCTTTTTACGCTCATTCATTTCCATAGCTGAAGACCATCACCGGGCTCTACAAGAAGCTATCCGGGAAGGATGTGCAGATTGAATTCCCTGAATGGGTGCTGTAAAATAAAGTAAATTTATAGGAGCCTGAGTCTTTTTACTGCACCGAATGGCGTTTTTTGGCCATTTTGGTCTGACGTCATGGCCCTGCTACTTCCAGGTGTGTTCACTGACCTTGATTCATTTTGGTGTGGTTAGAGCACCTTTGTCATGTAGTGAACTCGGGCATTTGTTATCCTTAGTCTTAGTTTGCCGGTCTGTTTACTTTTTGACAGCAGCGTTTCTTGATCTTACACAAGTGCTTACGTATCTTAGTTTCCTTCGTTTTGTCTCGATCTGATGCCGAACCGTAGGTTATCGTTTTCACGGCGTCCATGCATGTACGTCCCTTGTGCCTCCCAAACTGCCGTTTTTATCCATGGCGGTCGCAGTATTGATTGTGTTTTTGGTGATTCGTCTGCTTCCGTTTTTATTTGGACAGTTTTCGTTCAGGCGCGTCACTAAAGTGCCTGGACGACTACTTATTTGATCATGCCCGGTTTAGCTGAATACGGCGTCGCTGTCGACCCGCTTCTCTTTATTGGCCAAACGTGCATCGAAAATTTAGAGAAAACGTCCCTTTTAACCCAACGCCCCAGCTGACTTCTGTTCGTCATCTCCACTGATATGACGGGATTGTATGCTTTTGGATTTCCCCAATGCGAGTTACTTCGTACGAAGGAGAGGTTAGGTTGCAAGATTTTATGCAAGCACTCATTGGGTATCGCCGGGATTTGGTCCAACCAGGTTTGCGTCGCATCGGGAATCACCGCCATCCGTGCTCGAACTCCACTTATGAGAATCTTGATATCTGATGTCGCACTGCTTTAGACTCACATTTTAACTAGTAATCATAGAGTCAGCCCCGCGGCTATTTAAGGGGCATTGCTGGCTGTACTCCACTCAGGCTTTTTGTGTACGCGATAAAACGTTGATGGTAGTGACCTCCACTGCATCATTGTCGGTTGATATCAATGATCGGCAGTTCACACCCTTGGTCGTGTTTTCTGGCCAAGGTTGTGACATTCCGCGGGTACGCTGGCTTTCGATAAAGCAGGTCTTTCACCGGTCCTCAGTGTGCAGGCGCTAAGTTTGGCAATTCCAGCAGCGAGTTGTTCAGCCCTAATTGCGGACTTTTTTAATCCTTCAGTGGAGCTGCGGACATTTTCGGTGGTTGAATGTGCCGCACGCGAGTTGCGTTGGGTTTGATTCCATTCCAGAATTGGCCCCCCAAAAATATACGTGAACAGCAATCTACCATCGCGACCCATCCAAGAAGGGAAGGGGGACTTTTTTAATCTAAGGCGCGTAGCCCGTGATGCCGTTAATCTATGAAGGAGCCCCATAATGTGGTGGCATCACCCACATACGGCTTTTTGCGTCATTGCGACAAAAGTCCAGCGCGGGACTCCGAAATACCCGGGCGTTTTCTTTTACTTTGACACTATACCTCTAGTGTTCAGATGCTTGGGCGTCGGCCTCAGTAACTCTCCAAACGGGCCTTAGGTCGATGGGTTTGGAGAATGCAGAGATAACAAAGCAATGGCTGGTCGTCTGTTGAGATCGGTGTTTTATTTCCAGGATTAGTACGTTAGATTAGCTAGGTTACGCAGTACTAAGTGTTCGTGCGTCCATGGAAGTCTGACAGCCATAATGAATTTTCCGAAGACGGGGTCTGAATTTTATTATTCCGGGTTATCTGTTCATGATCTCCCAAGGAAATGGAGTTGGAGAACAGCTGCAGTCACGGGGGACGGCTTGACGTGCCATACATGCAAAAACAGACCTAGATGCTCAGACATCCTAAAACGGCTATTTCGGATCTCGGCTAGCAGTCCTTCCTCCGAATTCTGTTGTGCAGAGTGCGCTGGGATGGTGTTCTAATTTTGGAAACAGGCGGTGGCGTTCATAACTAGGGCCTATTCATCATTTATACCAGGTGATTGGGCGCTACGATTTTCGAACATCTCAATTCGAAGATTCCCACACCACCTCACGAGTTCCATTCTGTTGCAGGTGCCATTCTTCGAGGGGAAGAGTGGTACAGAGCCAGCTGCTGATGCCGGAAGTGACTTGAGATTATGCTGGGCAATCATCCCCCACGGCACGGCGCATCCATCATTATAACGGATCTGATGCTCTTCAGCCTGTCTCGGCGCGCCAACTGTTGTGGCCTAGATGATTGCTGACTGGTAGAATAGCTAAGTCCCTTAGGTCACTACTTTGTGCGGAGTGGCTGGAATAGTGTTAGGCTCCATGTTACTTCTTGATGCGACATTTGTGGGACTCGTGTATTTGATATCCAAGTCCTGGAAGAGGGACTGCATCATGTAATGGGCACCAAGTGTGTGTGTATGCGCAAGCAGGCTGTTCATCTTTGCCAAGCAATTCATTCGTACGTCACCACTCTGCGCCCTCTCCGTATGGCACACTGCGGCCGTCGTACCGGCAGGGAGTAGGGTTGTGGTGGGTGCAGACTACAATTTTCCGCCGGCGATTCTTATGTACGAGCATGTAGCCGATTGTCCTGGAGCAGTGTGGACAGGCAGGGCATTTGTGGTGGGCGTGTGTCTGGACTCCTGAAACTGGCTTACCAACCTCGAGGCGGCGGATTTGCAAGTGCTCAACTAGGCTGATGCGGTGGCGGTAGGTGTATCGGGGACTGTGTCCACACTGTTGACGGAAGGGCGATAATGGTAGGTAGGATTTTGCGAGTTTCCTCACCGGTAATGCTGTTAGTCGTGATGGCAGTTTTGCTAGTGCTTTTGCGGTATGTGAGATGGGTTTGCTAGCGCTGCTGGCCGCCCATGCCGCCTCCAGCTGGAGCATCCCTAGCACCCCCGGTCAGTCTATTGCTTTTGTCGCGCGTGACTTGGCACCGGTGTTGAGAGCTGGGCGCCAGTCGACGCAGCGTTCCTAGCTTATTTGCATCCGGTGTACAATCCAGAGTGCAGGCATGCTCTTTGCGCAGGGCTAATAACCTAAAACGGCTGAACCCGGCTGGTGAGAAGGAATACTGCCACTTTCTGCTGAGTCATGTGCGCGCTCCTTCGCCTTGGTAAAGGTTGCCCAATGGTTGTATTTCCTGGCTTTTTATTTCGGAAACCTCTCGTTGACCCATCAGACTTCGAAAACTGCTGGCCTTGCGTGGTTGTGCGTGCAACTCGCCCCTGTCTTTAAGACTTCAAGTTTGATTAGCGGCTATGGCTTCTAAGAATTTAGAATGTTCAGGCCAGGTTGCAGCATAACCACTCATAATAGGGAATAAACCTGCCGAATTAAGTCGACATGGCGGGTAATGACTGACCCTCTAAACCATCCTGCCGCTCATTTTTGCATGCGCTGGATGGCATCAGCACCATTCTTCAGGACATCTAATCTAACGCTTATCATTCGAAGCGCATGGTCGCCACGTCTGATTTTTGTTTGCTCACGTCCAAAAACCGATCCCCCCGATATTAACGAGTCATTTGGGGTACCCCTAGCTTGTTGACGATGCTTGTCATCGATTTGACAATAGGTTTTTAAGGAAGAGCCTAAACACGTCTGAACGCCATCTCATTTGTATTTCAGTAAGATTGTCCTGTAGGCTTTGAATCACTTTAAATTGCCAGGTCATGTGGTATTAAAGAATACTGCACGACAACAGACGGTAGGATGCATTCATTAGGACGTGCTCTAATGACTTTGATCTTCTGAGGGAATACCTGAGAGTTCTTGACGTATGGCGATGCGTTGCTGAGACTTATGGGCTCGGACCGCGATTTGATATGTATATTTGGGCCAAAGTCCATCAGATACAGCGGATTATCTGCACCTGGGTACGTGCGCAATAGTAGGGGCTGAGGGTCATGACGACGGGCAGTCAGTATGGTTTCGTTAACACGGGTGCCCAAGCATCGACCCGTATGACCGACATACACGCAGGAACTTAAGCATATGAGATGCTGTCCAAGATAATGCTGCGCGAATTTGTGATGCGTCCGAACTCTCCTCCACCAGGCCTACCGTTATTGCAGCAACAACGATATCTTTATGAAAGAACTAGCTTACCTTTATTGGTTGTTTCGATCTAAAGGATGTTTGATGATTTCCGTGAAGAACTGCCTCAGGTGTCAGACACAATAGCAAGGCCCCACCCCAAATAGAGGAGTCGTGGCGCAGAAATTCCGCCTTTAGCCGTAAATGCAGGGAGCCTCTGAAGTGTTCGTCCGTCAGCTAAGTAGATTCGGTATCCGCGTTGCCCACAAACACGTGCTCATTGCACTCATATGGTTTTATCCCCATAGAGCAAAAACGAATGCGATCTACCGCATCCCGTATGATAATAGTTCTTGCGTTTACTTCGGTCATACGGGTCGATGCCTGGGCTCTCGTTAAAGAAACCATACTGACTGCCCGTCGCCACCAATTCTTTTGGGATGGGAGTGAGGTCGTCGCCGTTGCCAACACAAAACGGGTGAGAGAATTTCTCGATGCTCGATACGCCAATGAGGGCAGTGTCAACCATGTCGGCCTAGACGCCCACTATGAGTGCCTGCGATCACGACCGTAAATTGGGGCTGCGATATGCAGATGGCAAGTTGGTAGTCGCTAAAAGGACCAACTGGAAATGCTCTTCAACAACATAAATTCAGCAATTCCGTAGGATTAAATTCACACTCGCAAGGGTAATTGACAGTAAACTTCTGTTTCTGTTTGTTCTCATACAGCGAAAGACCGATGGAGCCCCACGCACCTCGGTTTACCGAAGAGAAGATTATGCATAAGTCAGAAGAGAGCAATCAGGCAATCCCTCAAACGGAGTGTTCCCAACAGCCTGCTAAGTCAAGCAAAAAGACAATGTTATAACGGAGAAGGCTGACGAGGCGAACCAAATTGCTTATTTTAGTTATTTTCATAGAATATGTAGCCTAAAGATTCTGTACGCCGAAGCATGAGACATCAAGAGTCAAGCAGAGGGGAAACAGGTAGTTCCAGACGCCCAAACCAAATACTTGGCTGACTTTCCCTTACATTAAAGATGTGTCCGAACTCCTTGAAAGACAACTAAGGGAGCACCGATTTCAAGTAGCGCACAGACCGAAGACTATTTTACGTACTCAGCTTGTACGCACTAAGGGTAGGGTTAGGTATTTGGACAAGAGGCTTAATACGCATGTGACGCCGTTAATTGCGATCAAACTGAAAAATCCGCCTCCACATATTCACAAGCATCAGTTGGCAGCAGAGAGGCTAGACCACCTGTCTCAAGTAGCCATACATACCCTGGATACCGGACACCGCCTGGGACAGAACTCACATTATTTCTGTCTGCCCTTTGAAGAAAAACCGAGAATTTCTCGAGGCCATGCACGCGAACGAATCGTGTGTCAACCGGCATATCGAGGCGGATGCCGCGTAGAGAAATTAAAGAGACGAGGGCCAATCAGAACGGGTTAACACATACGGCGGCTGCTTACTGGCGCAAGAGCCAAGCAATTAGAAGATGTTGACTGTTTTCTGGCGTATTCGCTCTTCCTCTGCGTCTGGTTACGACCTGGAGAACCGGTGTCGAGGATTTACGTAAAGAAGTTAATCTTTACAAACAGAATATTTAACTTTGTTGATAAGGTGTTCCCGGAAAAGATAAGGGAGATCAGAATGGCCTATTCTGACTTATTAACCGCCACCAGCCAATCATACTCGGACCCAAATGTGTGACACTTGGGATTGAAATTCCAGATCCCTGGCCATTTATTCGAACGTCCTACCACTGAGCCACGGGCCCACTGTCTACTTGATTGTGATCGGCAATAGTGATTATGATACTGAACGCCAAGGCACAATGGGACGTATGTGCCCCATAACGCGATCGGTGAACGTCTCTAACTTTGTTAGTATACCCGATCGCGACCGACTGGACAAAGAGCCCGTGGCTCAATTATTAGGGCATTTCGCATCTAACCAACAGGTTGTGGGGTCGAGCCGTTGAGGATGGGTATGGCTGGCTGGTGACGGCTGATAGGTCGGGAAAGACCATTTCACTCTCCTCTGTCCTCGTCGGTAATGATGACACTGCTAAAGGACGATTTCACCTCCGAACCTCTGAATGCTGACCCTACAAAACCACCGAACTCACATTTAAAAAACGCCAAAGCGTCTTACAGGAAAGAAATAAATCTCAGGAGTTTTTGCCAAATCCGTTAAACCCACAACTGCCAAGATATGTGAATTTCCTAAAGTTAACAAAATGAGTACTCCACGGCGGGCGATAGTCTCCTTAATCGGTGCAACAAGCCATACGATTTTTAAGTGGCTATTTCACCAACTAAATCCACGTACAAAGAACTCCGAGAACTCCATCGAAGATTCAGGATGACTTCCTAGACAACTTAAAAGGAATGTGTGTCGCAACCGGTGTGATAATGGTTACATTTGATGTAGTCGCACTCTTCACACCGATTCAACTAGATTTGGCAAGACGCCGCGCCGAAGAACGCCTTCGCGCCTACACCATTGATGTCCCTTTCAACACTGCCCCAACCACTAGACGTTTGTCTAAAAACCGAAGTCTTCGCCAGCAGATGTTATCGGCAACTGAGAGGTGCTCCTATGGGTTCGCCTATATCTGCCTTTCCAGCAGAAACTGGAATCAATAGCTTTTCCTAGTGTTAACCTAACACTATGGCTGCGCTACGTTGATGACTCATTTGTCATTGTCAAGAAAAACTGGTTAGAGCTGCTCCACACGAATCTTAACCCCACATTCCCAGGAATCAAGCTTACTTTCCAAGCGGAGGTTGATGGAAAACTCCGTTTCTGGATGTCCTTGTACGTCGAAAAACTGATGGATCCCTTCGCACTTCATTTTATCGCGAAGAAACATATTCAGAGGTCCACTTACATTTCGAGAGTAACAATCTTGTCTCTCACAAGAAGAGTTCTGTCTGCAGTCTTCTAAGTCAAGCCAAAGCATACCGCTCGCGTGTTGCTGGCCCCTGGAGGTCGCGCACGACTCAGCGGCGTGCGAATGTCTGGCTCGCATGCGGGCTTCCTAGGCGAGGCTGTCCGGCGAGTTTGCGGTTCTTTGTCAGGCGTGACCGCCGGACGACTGGAACGGTGCGTCGTGTTCTGGGCCGTCCTAACAAACGCACTGGACATAAAATTGCGTGGGAGAGCACCCGCCTTGTTGGCGCCTGCCCAGTAAAGAACGGCCGCGAATTTCTGGCGTGCATTAATCGACACATCGATTTAGATGCCACGTACAAATTTCCCAAGGAAAAATGAAAACGAGCGTAGCCAATGTCGAGGGGATGAAGAAATCCGATTGACGCGCATTGATGCAGTCTTCGGCCAATCACAGAATCACTCGTTCGACACGGTTGAATAGTTAGCTGTTTTGTACACGACCCGTAGTTATGAAGACGATCTGTTGAGTCATTCTTGAAAATGTACGCAATAAACGTTATTTTCTCCCCAGGAATCTTGCCTATTTCAAAGTGCCTTCTTATTATGCCCTTCATATTCTTTCCAATGAAGCCACGCCTTTGGGCAGCTTGGTGTTGCATTTTTAATGCGATTCGTGATCTTGTTGACTGCATTCGAAAATCACGCTCCCACCATATCCCACAGCCCTTGACCTGTATGTGTTATCCATCGCATGCCTTGTTGTTATCCTGTAATTTTTTCTTGGTTTACCAAAGAAGGTATTCTAATTTTGGTTCTGCCCTTCGCACGCCCTCTTCTGCTGCCCACGGCTCGTTTTCTTTGCCTTGTTACCATAGTATGACGACACTTTACAACGGTCAGACATTTTGTTAATCGAATTCTCGATGAATTTGCCAACCCCCCATCAGTTTGGCCTAATTACCCCGATGTCACTCGGCGTAACTAGGCGTGGCTTTTGTCATATCGCCCGCCGGGCATCAGCATGTCAACTATGGCACAACCTCTGACGTTTAATGAGATTGAGATTCAGGCGCTACAAAAACTCTTATCCCTAAAGCAGGCACGCATTTTTTTACTTTTTTGTCTCGACGTTTAGTAATTCGAATTGTGGCTAGGCAAAGGGCAAAGTGTGTAATGGGTTTTTCAGAACAAGGTTTATTTCTCTTTTTTATCCTCCCTCCATCTGTCAACCAAGTAAGACTAGGTGGACAAGAGTGTAATATGCATGAAGACGGATCATAGTTTGTTGAAATTTTCTGCAACTTTGCATATGTGATTTCAGCTGAAAAATCATCGCGGAAGTCAGTGACACGCCAGCACGAAAGAAAAACCCTTAAATACTGTGACGTGCAGTACGCAACCCACCTCCGATGATGGAAGCTTGTTTGCTTTCGAAACGTCAGGCAGATAAATCCATGGTTCCTGTGATCGCCTTATCTTATCAGTTATATCCGGGAACGCGCATTTTCGCTTCAATCAGCAATATTTTCGGGCGCGAAGCGCTAGAATCAGCACGACGATGGGAGACCTTCGCCCTTCGAGTGTCTTCAACGTACGCACAAATCGAATTCCTTCACAGATGCCTCGACAGCCGAGTGCTACCGAAGAGCTTGTCCTACAAGCCGCCGGTGAACACAAGACTTGCGAGACAGTGGGTTATGCAACACGGCAGGCGAATGACTCGAGTACTCCTCCAGGACTGTCATTTTCGACTACACAAATTCCGAAGAATGTTAAGCCAGTCGTCTTCAAAGTGCTCGGAGCTCGTTGGCGAGAACGAGGCAACACTTCTCAGCCAAGTAATCGGTCAACGAGCCAGAGAACTGAGATCCAGACGTGATAAGGAGTTGATGGACAAATTCCAGAAACTAAGCTCAGCAGCACAAGACGACAACGATGTATTGGTCCACAATCTATCCTCCAAAGAATTTAAGCCAGAGCAGATTCAGGTGCTGAAGCATGCTGCCGGATTCAACATCTCGGACGCCGACCCGGTGAACCTCGTGGCCACGATCGAGTCGGTTCTAAAACACTCCCAAGAGCCAGCTGAGACACAGCACCTCATTCGGCAACAAGTCACCTCCCTGGTTATGATGCACAAACCGCGGCTGGTCATCCCGAGAGCACAGCAGGATGCCCTCAGGTCGCCGAAGGCGGACAAGAGTATCGTGATCCTACCGGCAGACAAAGGGCGATCGACGGTTATACTTGACAAGGCCGAGTACCTCCAGAAAGCCAATGCCTTGCTTGAGGACAGGCAAGCGTACGTCAAGTGCGATGGAGACCCCATGAAGAAGCTGGTGACGCAAATAAACACGACGCTCACCATGCTACAAAATAATGGCGCGATGACGAGGGCCGAACGACTGGCCACCAAACCGACTGATGCTGCCATGGCAAGGTTTTACGGGCTGCCCAAAATACACAAAGATGGTGCCCCACTTCGTCCCATCGTATCCTTGCGCGGGACACCCACATTCAACCTAGCCAAATGGATGTTCCGACGCCTGAACTGCCTCACCTCGGGCTCCGACACGACGGTCCGCTCCTCCGTCCATTTCCTGGAAAGACTGAAAGGCCTGCAAATTAACACAAACGAGGTCATGGTGTCGTTCGATGTAACCTCGCTTTTCACCTCGATCCCAAAGGATTTGGCAGTTGAAACTGTCAGCGACCTCCTCGACAGCCAATACACGGAGGCAAACAATACCCCTAGGAGGGGGCACCTGGTGCAAGTGCTTAAATACTGTCTCCAAACGTTCTTCACATTTGAAGGGACTGTGCACGAACAAATCAAAGGTACGCCGATGGGCTCACCACTATCCGGTTTCATCGCTGAAGCTGTTCTTCAAGAGTTGGAGACGTTGGTGTTCGCAACGTATAAGCCAAAATTTTGGGCGCGGTATGTGGACGACACTTTCGTCGTTCTCAAACGGGAAATGGTCTCGAATTTCCACGCGCTGCTGAACTCTGTTCTTCCCGATATTCAATTCACCATGGAGACAGAGAACAACAATCAGATCGCGTTTCTAGACGTTCTGGTCCATCGCAAGGTCAACGGGAGCCTGAAAACCACGGTCTACAGGAAGGCCACTAACACTCGCCAAATCCTGTCCTACCACAGCAATCACCCGCTGTGTCACAAACGAAGCTGTGTTCGATCTCTCTACAGGAGAGTTGACACTCACTGCAGCGAACCGACCGACAAGGTAGCCGAACTCCACTATCTACGGCGGATGTTCACCTCCAACGGTTACCCCCGCAGCTTTATAGAACGCAGCAGACTGTCCAGACCAACCGTAAAGTCAACGGCAAATCAGCCGAAAGTCTGGCAAGAGCTGCCATATATTGCGAACGTTTCCGAGGCAGTTGCTCGTATCTTGCAACCATTGGGCATCGGCATCGCCCACAAACCCGAAGCGACAATTAGAAGTTTGGTCATGAGACCAAAAACGCCTCTGCCACGCGGCGAAACTGCCAACGTCGTCTACCGGATCCCGTGTAGTTCCTGCGAGGCAAACTACGTTGGAGAAGCCGGGAAGAGATTGCAGACCCGCATGGACGAGCACGCAAGAGCGGTACGAAGAATGGATCAGCTCTCGTTGGTGGCAGAACATTGCGCAGCTTTTGGCCACGCCTTCGCCTTCCAAGACGCCGAAGTCTTGGGCCAAGGGAGCGATCAAACGGTCAGGGAGACACTCGAAGCCTGGCACACCACAAGTACCTCAATCAACAGATGTGTAACTCTGCCGGCTGCCTACCAAGCCCTACGACAGAGACTGGCAGGTGGCGAGGCACTGATGAACTTCGGTTCGATGAAGTGATTATGACCCTTCTGGTAGACCCCAGTGGTGGACCAGCTGCACCAGGTGTGTCTGTGCGCATGTTTGTGTTTCCGGTCCCAGATGGTGGTCAGGGTTATGATTGGCTGAGGGAAGGCAAACAAGTCCGAAACAGTGCTGTATCAATCAACCCCCCAGACTCTGTCGTTCTCCCCTCTTGGAATAACAAAAGTGCTCTGATGTATAGGTACTCCTCACTGTAGTTCGTAAATGATTAACTTATTTAGGGAGCGGAACACTGAAATCTCTGAAAGTTATGATTTATGAGCTGTATACCGAAATTAACTCAGGTAATTTTTTAATTGTATATATGATAAAGGACGCGGACCGTCTTCTAATCGCATTTTAACGCGTTCACATCAGTAAAAATATATAGTAACTGAGGAAGGTCAAATGGAATGTATTTAAGGTGATGACTAACATTAAACACCATCGACTGCCTAGTTGACCTCACAAAAACTTAAAAAGAACGGAAATCTCTGCAGGTTGAGCAGACTCGCTGTCCTACGATCTTATGGTACACTATGTTTGTGCTTTGTTATGATTTATCGTGGCAGCCTATCCCTGCGATCGTCTCATGCTCCTCGTAAGTCCAATCTTAGAGCCGTGTAGGACTTGTCGTTAGCGTGGCGAGGACTCAAGACCAGTCGACGCTGCCTCCCTGGCTGACTGGCTGTGGGCGGACAAGGCCAAGATGCGCACACTCAGACAATGTTGCCCAGTAACCTCACCGAAATATACCTGAAACGACAACTTACTGCAATTATATGCTGAGCTGCCTGTTCAGTAGATGTGATGACTCCTGCAATGCTGTGAGTTTTGCAAGGAAATTCCTGAAGGTAAGATCCTCCAACGTTGTGTCCTCCAGCCAGATTTTAATCGAATTCTTTGATAAATGGCTTTCTACGTCTCGTATTGACAAGCAAAAATAACAACACAAAACGTATGCCATACTACCCACTCAAATTTCGGTCGGAACGTTTTGTAGGTTAGGCCATCTACTGTATGCTCTCTAGCCCCCGTAAAGCTTGTGCAAACTAATATGTCTTCCCTGTCTTGCGATTTGTGAACCTTCGCGTTGTCGATCCTCCCCTCTTCGGCATGGTCGTATATTTAATTCCTGATGGCTTATTTCAGATAACATGCCGAAAATAATGCCAGATGCCCAAGTAAGCAAAAAGATTTGAACAGCTCTGTGATAAAAATCCCCTGTGGATCATCCATCTGCTGTATTTTATTCCTCTTGATTTGATCCGGCCTAACCCGCTGTAGAGATCCAGGAGCCAATCCCGGACGAGGCCACAGAGAACGATGTCTGATTGAATTGCGAAGAAATCCGGTTTCCCCGTGGCGTATGTGGCCTGGTCCTCCGGTTCCTAGCATGTTTAATACTTTCCTCCTCCAGAACATCCTTTGTCTCGCTACACTCTACACTTCCGTCCCCAAATAAACTGCCCCTTATCGCAAGTTCTTCTCTGAAGCACGGAGCGACTGTAGATTTCCGTTATTATTGATTGTGATTTAACGATTTTCGCATCGATCCTTCATAAATTACATGCCTATTATCACTTTCAATATGGTTACTTCCCAGTATCGTGGCATACGGAAACCGATTGATCTGTCTTCCATTTCATTTTATTAGATATAAGGGGTGTACGGGTGTCCAGCTGTGCGCTCATGTGATGGTCATAATAGGCCGCTCACTTGCTTGCATGTGCAGACTACACCTAGCGTTCATTTGTTGACACCCAACTCTCACTAGTGGCTCCCCGAAGCTGGGCTCAGCCTGGCGGTCGCACACCGGTAACCGCCTCAACCGGCGAACTAAACCAGGTGAGAGTACCCGTGTGTGCATCTGCGCACACAGTATTGTGGACTCCGCTGGGCGGCTGGTCGGATTGAAATTCGCATCGGCATCGCCGAGATGAGGCTCCGTCTGTGCGTCGCAGGAGGCCAAAAAGCTTACGGCGATGCAAGCTCCTCAGGCTAGCTCGAGTCGTTCTTTCACTACACCAAAGCCGTGGCCCATAGTGTAGTTAGGCAACGCCTGACAAAACTGAGCAGCCCTATCCAGGGAGGCACTGCTTGCTCCCGCAAGGAGACAGGGAGTAGGGAAAGGTGCCTTAAAGAAATGCCGGGGGCCACGCCGTCTGCAGACTGACCGTGGTCGCAGACGTTAAACTCACGGTCGAAACAACCACCAAAGAAACAATAGCAACACACTCCCTTCCTCTTCCTGCTTGTTCTCACTCTTCTTCTTCTACTTCTTCTTCTCACCGCCGCCCATTTGCGAGACTGATAAGGTGAGTCCGCTAACTCTGACAGCCTGGAATATTCTTTCGCCTTTAGACAATCCGAGGGGCAACTGACCAGAATGTAGGACGGAGCTAGTGGCTCGGGATCTGACGCACTACAAGGTGGACAGCGCTGCTATCAGCGACACCCGGTTCTCCGAACAAGGCCAACTGGAGGAGGTGACCGCTGGCTACACCTTCTTCTGGAGCAGTCGTCCTAAGACAGAGCGGCGAGACTCGGGCGTCGCCTTTGCGATCCGAAACCACATCATGGGACAACTACTCTGTCTGCCGCAGGCATCAGCGATCGCCTGATGAGCCTTCGCCTGCCTCTTCGGGGAGTTAAATTCGCCACCATTATCAGCATCTACGCTCCTAAAACCAAAAGAGGCAAATTCTACGATGACTTGTGTAGTGACATTTAAGTCTGTCTTGTTTTAATCAGTTACAATACGCTTTGAAACAACTTTGAATAAGACAAAGAACATGCACGTGCACGTTTACCTGCTGACGACTTTGTTCTTGTTTACTAGTTTGTAACTGTTGGGATACTGTTATTTTCGTTTCCTGGATAGCCTACTTGCTGTGCCCAACTAGTGGGTTTGTCTCTTACACTGGTGACCCTATATCGTTCATAGCTCCTTCTGTTTAATCTCTGTGCATAACTGTTTCCATTCGGACTAATCCTCACTCTAATTTTTATCAATCAGATTATTCATCTAGCCCTTATTTGCTATTCACACTGTCTCACCCTTTCATCCAATACGAGCGCTACCCTTCAATCTCTCTGTCAACGCGCCAGTCCTCTACCCCATTTATCTGACCTCTGACCGACCCCGGCTAATTATGTCCAGCGATTCTACCAGCCAGCCGATAGCCGACTTTCAGTGAGAGCCTTCAACACACTAGTCTTCAACTCGAAGCCATTCCTTTTTCCACCACCCCGGTACAATCTTGTGTGACGTATCGCGCGGTGCCTCCCGACCCGTTGTGCCAAACGAGATGAGACGAGATGTTTTTGCCGCGTTGCACAATCTAACTCACCCTGGCATCCGCACTACCCAGCGCCTCGCCAGCGAGCGGTTCGTTTGGCCAAACATGAACACTGATATCCGCCAGTGGACCCGTTCCTGTTTGGCCTGTCAGAATGCCAAGGTCGGACGGCACAACAAAGCCCCCATTGGCACTTTTCTCGCACCCGACACACGTTTTTCACATGTCCATATCGATCTGGTAGATCCCTTTCCAACATCTCGTGGTTGCAACTACTTACTTACTGCGATTGACCGATTTACTCGTTGGCCTATTGCAACTCCCATACCTAACATAACTGCAGATTGCGTTGCTCATGCATTTTTGGAACACTGGATCTCTCATTATGGCGTCCCCTCAACAATTACCACCGATCGAGGTCAACAATTCGAGTCTAGACTGTTTAACAGCCTTACCAACCTCCTCGGATGTTCTCGCATACGCACGACAGCATACCACCCCTCATCCAACGGTTTAGTCGAGCGTTTCCACCGGCAAATCAAAGCCTCGCTCCGAGCTCATGACAACCCTTCCCATTGGAGCGAGCATCTGCCTTTGGTCATGCCCGGTATCCGTACCGCACTCAAGCCCGACTTGGAGTGTTCCGCTGCCGAACTTGTCTACGGTACTGCCCTACGGATTCCAGGTGATTTTTTCGGGTACTCTCAAAGCTCAACCGACTTGGATCCCAGCGATTATGTGCAAAGATTGCGCCAAGCCATGACTCATCTTCGAGCCACTCCTCCACGTCCTTCAACAAGTAAGTCGTACGTCGACCCGAACTTACTAACATGTACTTTTGTATTTGTCCGCGTAGATAGCGTTCGCCGGCCACTACAACAGCCCTATGACGGCCCATTTCGAGTACTATCGCGCAAGGACAAGCACTTTACAATTGACCGTGGAGGCCGCATCCATGTGGTCTCAATCGATCGCTTGAAGGCGGCTTATACCGAGCCTCTTCCAACTTCTCCAACCGAACAACCTCCACTTGGCACATTGCCACTTGCTATTTCTCAGACTCCATTTACGCCCAATAACCCCGCGTCTTCCCTTATCCCACAGAGTCCTCCCCTTACGCGCAGCGGTCGTCATGTCCGTTTTTCCAACCGTTACCAACTTGTACAAAATGCATAACGCTCCCACATTTTCCTTCTATTAACAATAATTTTTTTGAACTCCGTTCTCCTAGGAGGGGGAGTATTGTAGTGACATTTAAGTCTGTCTTGTTTTAATCAGTTACAATACGCTTTGACACAACTTTGAATAAGACAAAGAACACGCACGTGCACGTTTACCTGCTGACGACTTTGTTCTTATTTACTAGTTTGTAACTGTTGGGATACTGCTATTTTCGTTTCCTGGATAGCCTACTCGCTGTGCCCAACTAGTGGGTTTGTCTCTTACACTTGCATGCTTTCCCGGCTACAGGGTGAACCGCGTAGGACTGTGGAAAATCATGCAGAAATTCAACTGTTTCAAACGATTCACTCCGATTGTGCATCAGCTCCACGATGGAATAATGGCGCGACTCATGGACAATAGAGCTGTCTCAGAGGCATTCGCAGTGACCAACGGAGTGAAGCAGAGCTACGTCCTGGCACACACCCTCTTCAGTCTAATTTCCTCTGCTATGCTGATGGACGCCTTCCGTGACGAACGCCCCGGGACCCGCATCGCCTACAGGACGGATGGTCATTTACTCAACCACAGGCGGATGCACTTCCAGTCGCAGGTTTCCACAATCACCGCCCACGGACTTCTCTTCGTCGACGACTGCGACCCAACACTGTCTCGGAAGGGGACATGCAAAGGAGCATGGACCCAGTCTCTGCCGCCTGCGAAAACTTCGGTCTGTTAGTTGACATGGAGAAGATGGTGGTCACGCAACAACCGCCACTCAACACAACCAACAATGCGCCGCAAATGAGCGTGAAAGGAACCTAACTGCAAACGCTGTTCAACTTCACGTATTTAGGCAGTACCCTCTCCTGCAGCGCCAACATCGAAGACGAAGTGGCTCAGGGGATTTCCAAACCAGCCAAGCCTTCGGTTGTCTTTAAAATAGAGTTTGAAAACGTCACGGTTTTCAGCTCGGCACGAAACCTAAGAGGTGCTTGATGCCTCAGTATGGAGCAAAGACCTGGACGGTATACACAAAGCAGGCACGCCGAATCATCCTCGGTTGTCTTCTTCGTATACTGAAGCTGAGTTGGCAGGACCGAATCCCAGACACTGACGTACTGGAGCGGACGGGATTCCTCAGCGCCTACATCATGTTGAGTCAACTGCAACTGCGCTGGAGCGGCCATCTCATGCGGATGGACAACGAACGGCTACCCAAACGACTCTTCTATGTAGACGTCGTTACAAGCTTCCGCCGCCAAAGAGGCCAAATCCCTCGATACAAGGATACTCCGAAGTCCTCCCTGGAGTGTCTGCAGTTCAACTAGTTCAACTGGGAAGACTATAAAGTCACGGAGGTTTCAGTCCCTCGAAGTCGTAACTATATACCAGCCCCCTCAGGCGGATCCCGACCCAGATAATTGTTTACTGGAAAGCATAAAAGAGATCGCCAGTCGAACAGACGTTGTTATCATGGGGGATTTTAATGCACCCTGCATTCAACGGAGCGATATGCATGCGAAGTGATCGAGGAATGCATTCTGGTTGACTGGCTCAACTGGCTGACGATAAAGGCAAGGAGGCCTCAGTCCCTCGAAGTCGGAACTATTCACCGGCCCCCGCAGGTGGATCCCGACCAAAATAATTGTCTATTGGAAACCATAAAAGAGATCGCCAGTTGACCAGACGTTGTTCTCTTGGGGGACTTTAATGCACCCTGCATTCAATGGAGCGATATGCATGCAAAGTGCTCGAAGTATGCCTTCGATTACCGTCTACTAAAGACAACCCTAGAAACTATTCTCACGAAACATGTCTCGTTTCCACTTAGAGCGAGTGGAGGGCAACAGGCCAGTTTTCTGGACCTCGTCCTCACCAAAGATCCTGACAGTATGACAAGGTGTACTACCTACCCCGCTCGGTCGAAGTGATTACGCAGTACTTTTACAGGAGTATGAGCTGTAGTCTGAACCGTATACAAAAGAAGATACGGCGCCGAAATATATGGAAAGGGGACTTTTGCCAAATGAGAGCTGAAGCATCACAAATAGACTGGGATGTTCTCTTCTCCGGAAACGTTAACGAGGATTGGAATTAGTTCAAATATCGGTTGCTGCATCTAATGAAGAGCCACTGTCCCTTGTCAAAGCCTAGGATATCCAACCGCCCTCAGTGGCTAACAAGAGAACTCAAAAAGGAGATAAACAAGAAAGGAAGGTTGTGGAGGAAATTTCGCGAACACAACAATATTGCAGCGTTTACAGAGTAAAAGGTTTAAAGAAATAAGGTGAAAAGCCAGATTTTCAGGAGGCGATGGTATTTCGACAGTAATTTGCTTCACCGAGCCGTTAAAAATCCGAAATTGCTCTACAGCTATTTGCGGTAGAGCATACGTAACAGGCATCCCATTCCTGTCATGAGAAATGATGACGGTTTGGAGATATCGGACAGTACGAATGAAGCTAAGCATTTTTCTCAATTTTTCCAATCCGTTTTCACAAGAGAAGCAGACTTTATTCCAAGTAGTTCCGGAAACACGGGAGATCTCACCATTGAAAATATCGTGTTTCGACAAGAAACGATTTTGGAAGAACTAAAAAGCTTGAAGGAGTATAAATTTCCCGGTCCGGACGAGATCCCAGCGAAGCTGCTTTTCGAGCTTGTCCGAGAGCGGGCCAAACCACTATCCTTTCTGTGCCAGGAATCGTTTGATGCTGGAATCTTTCCCACAGACTGGAAGACGGCCCACATTGCACCCCTTTACGAAAGCGGTAGTCGTGCTCTTGCAACGAACTACAGGCCCGTCAGTCTGACATCAATCTGCTGCAAAGTGATGGAGAAAACCATAAAAAAAGGAGTTGATGGCTTATCTGGAAACCAATAACCTCTTGTCCAATGCACAATATGGTTTCCATAGGGGACGTTATACAATGCAGAGTTGGACAAGAGCACTGGATGCCACACACACTGTCATGTGGCCTATATTGATTTCCGGGAGGCGTTCGACGGTGTTCCGCATCAGCGTCTTCTGCACAAGCTGAGAATAATGGGCATCGGCGGCAAACTTCCCAAATGGATCGGGAATTTCCTCGTCGGCAGCTCCCAAATTGTCTGCGTAGACAAACAGCAATCAAGGCGCACATTCACAGACAGTGGAGTCCCACAAGGCTCGGTGCTCGGACCAACCCTCTTTCTCTTGTTCATCAATGATTGTGTAGATGGGTTGGTTTGTGATAATGCCGTGTTTGCGGATGACATAAAAATCTGGAAGGTCATCCAGAGTGCTACCGATGAGACCAACTTCCAAGAAAATCTTTGTGGATTGGACGAGTGGTCCAGTAGAGGACTCATGTCCTTCAATTTGTACAAGTGTACCATTCTGCGCCTCGGAAATCAGATCCCTAGAACGCACCAATATCATCTGAACGGAATACCACTTCGAGAAACAGAAACGCAGAAACATATCGGATTCTGGGTTGCAGACAGCCTAAAGCCTTCTACACAATGTTGTAAGGCGGCCAAGGCCGCAACTTCAATGCTTTATGCCATCAAGCGGGCATTCGCAGTTTTCGATGAAGACTACTTCTCCAAAGTCTTCGGCACGTTTGTAAGGCCGCATCTCGAATATGCCTTTCAGGCCTGGAGACCGTGGACGCACCAGTATTACAGTCTGCTCGAAAGTGTGCAGAGGCGAACAGCAAAATTAATAAGAAGTCAAAGTGCACTGCCATACGAGATCCGCTTAACTAGCCTTAATCTCTATCCTCTGAGTTGTAGGCAGTTGTGCGGAGACTTGATACAAGCTTTCCGTATCGGGCGTAGCTTGGACTGCGCCCTTCGGTGCGACGACTTTTTCCAACTCGCCACTACAACTGACCTCCGGGACATCGCTTCAAGCTACGTGTGTCCCAGGGGAGACTGAATGTGAGAAAATATTTCTTCTCCAACCGTGCCATGGAACCGTGGAATAATCTGCCCGAGACGGTTGTCATGTCTCAATCTGCGGATATTCCGTGCACCAATTATCTTGTTGGATACCTTCGGATCAACTGCACGGCCCAGACTGCATCTACCATCGTCCCTTCGCCCACCTCTTTCTCGTCCTCTACGTCGTAAATATATTCTGACCGCCCTCCTGATCTAGCACTTCCATCCTCCTCCTCCTCCTCCTCCTCACCCCCTCCTCATCCTCCTCCTTTAATGCCTCAACTTCTGCCTTTGTGACATCCACCACGCACAGCAGCATGCCACAGAATCGTGACACGCCAACATAAACCAACACCATCACCAACAACACCAGAAGAGATGACCAGGACTATATCTGTCCTCACTGCGACCGCGCCTTTATCTCATGCATCTGCCTGGTCGGCTACTTGAGAATTCCTCGCACAGAGACTGGCGAACCAGTGGCCTCTGCGCCAAGCTACGTCCGCCGCATCCGCCTCAACTTTTCACACTGCCCTTG
>CACRXP010000145.1:157887-181076 GCA_902702965.1 Spirometra erinaceieuropaei
CCAGTCCGTCGGTTGGAGTGCCCTTTAGTGACACGATAGGCCGGAGAGGAGCGCCCTCTTTGTGCACTTTTTGGTGACCGTAGAATCGGGCTAGGGCCGTTTCCTGTGCTCTCGCCATGCGTCGGTCGATTGGCGATATTGCACCTGAGTTCTCCATTGCCAACATCGTCGCGTTAATCTCGCGTGTCAGCGTTTTCATGGGGTTGGATTCGCATGGCACATAGGACTGACGATCCTCCAACAAGCTTTTGGCTTTTTGATTGTAGTCTGTCCTGTCCAATACGACCGTTGAACGCCCCTTGTCCGCAGGCACGATAACGAGGTCGTTGTCGGCCCTGAGTTCCTTAAGTGCATTGCGCTCGACCTTGGAAAGCACATCGCGCGGCCTATGAGCCATGAGGAGGGAGGACACTTGGTGTCGAATGAGGTTCTTCGTTTCGTCTGTCGCTCCCGTCTGGCTGAGGATTGATTCCACTGCTGCGATCATGTTGGCAGGTTTGGCATCGCCTGTGTTGAATGAGGCCTCATGCCGTAAAACCTGCATTTGTTCCTCCGTCAGCTCCTTTGACGACAAGTTGTGCACCAGTTTGTCGTTCTTGGATGACATTGGAGCAGGCAGCTTACGAAATTTGTTCTCTAGGGCTGCTTCTCGCGTTGCTTTATGTTCGCGGGTTCGTTCGGCCAGCCTCTGCTGAAGCAGTTTTATGCCGTCCTCGCCCATGAACTCGCAGCACCTTGCTTTCTCTTGGTCAATCCTCTGACGGTATTTGCGAATCCGTGAGTCACAGTCTTGAAGGAGCACTCGGATCATTCGTCGGCCGTGCTGAAGTACTGCGCGTCTCGCCAGCTCTGTGTTGACCGGAGGTTTGTATGAAACGCACTTCGGCAGCACATTGTTGTCGAGACACCTGTGCAGAAATCGAATCTGCGCATATGTTGACGACTCTCGAAGGGCAAAGGTTTCCCACCGTCGAGCCGATCGGAGCGCTTCGCGCCCAAAAAGATTGCTGATAGAAGCGAAAAGGCGAGTCCCAGGTAGCAGTTCAGAAGATGAAGATGCGATCCTTTGATGTCACGTCCCTTTTTACTTCTATCCCGCAGGACCTGGCAGTCGAGACAATCGAACTACTCCTACGAGAGAAGTACGACGAAACGGAGAATCGCCTCGGACACGCCCAAATCATCCAGCTCCTGAAGTTCTGTCTCAAGACGTACTTTACATTCGACGGAACAATCTACGAGCAGGTGAAGGGAACGCCAATGGGTTCGCCGATTTCGGGACTCATAGCCGAGGCGGTCCTTCAACGGCTGGAGTCGCTGGTTTTTCCGACACCACAGACCGAAATTCTGGGCTCGGTATGTGGATGACACCTTTGTCGTCATCGAACGGGATCAGGTGCTGACTTTCAAAGAACAACTCAACGCCGTCTTCCCGGACATTCAATTTACGATGGACGAGGAGGAAAACAATCAGCTGGCCTTCCTGGATGTCCTCGTCTGTCGCAAAGATTGTGGTGGCCTAAAAACCAAAGTGTTCAGGAAAGCGACAAATACGATGCAAATACTGAACTTCAATAGCAACCACCCGATCAGTCACAAACGCAGTTGCGTAAGGGCGCTATACCGGCGTGTTGAGACGCACTGCAGTGAAATGGAAGACAAGGTTGCTGAATTACAATATCTTCGACGGGTAATGAGAGCCAATGGCTACCCGCGCAACTTTGTCAACCAGTGCATACGAAAAGGACACCAGAGACCAAATCCAACTAGCCCCAAATTTTGGCGGGCTCTTCCGTACGTGAAGAACGTCTCGGAAGCCGTCAGTCGTCTTCTCACTCCACTTGGAGTTGGGGTTGCACACAGGCCGGAAGCAACCATTAGGCGCCAAGTAATGAGGCCAAAAGACCCGCTGCCACGGCAGGAAACGTCTGGAGTCGTTTATCGGATCTGGTGTAGTTGCGGAGAAAGCAATTATGTCGGAGAAACTGGGAGATTACTCCGTACGCGACTTGCCGAGCACGCAGCAGCAGTGAGGCGGGGAGACGTTAACTCTCAGGTGGCGGCACACTCGACGGGACCCGGTCATAATTTCAAATTTCAAGAGGCCGAAATCCTCGTAAGGGGTGACAACCGCGTGAGCCGCGAGCTGCTCGAGTCATGGTTCTCAGGCCCGCAATCCATCAACAAACACAATGACCTCCCGGTGGCCTATTCCGTATTGCGATTTTCCCTGGGCAGGAGAATCAGTCACGTGGGGAGGGCGCGGGTGAGCAATTATCACGGTGACAGTGAGCCAGTTTGCCGAGCAATCGTCACACCAGCATCGAGCACGGATGACGAAATCGCGGCAATTACCAACTCGGACTCGGACCGCCAAGCCACCGCCGCATCAATTACGACCCCAGCGGCGATTGTGAGAACTGTTAATTGCAGTGCGCATACGGTCCCACGGCACCCACGTGCTATAAATACTGCACTCCTGGTGCCACCTTCACCTCTATCTGCGAATGTCTCTGATGATGGGTTCGAGTGAGAATCCGAAACGTCAGGCAAATAAACTTCTTGTCCCAGTGATCGCATCTTCATCTTCTGATTTGCGGTTAGATTCCTTTCCCGCTCATTTGCGGCGCATTGTTGGTTGTGTTGAGTGGCGGTTGTTGCGTGACCACCATCTTCTCCATGTTAACTAACAGACCAAAGTTTTCGCAGGCGGCATAGACTGGGTCCATGCTCCTTTGCATGTCCCCTTCCGAAACAGTGTTGGGTCGCAGTCGTCGACGAAGAGAAGTCCGTGGGCGGTGATTATGGAAACCCGTGACTGGAAGTGCATCCGCCTGTGGTTGAGTAAATGACCATCCGTCCTGTAGGCGATGCGGATCCCGGGGCGTTCGTCCCGGAAGGCGTCCATCATCATGGCAGAGGAAATTAGACTGAAGAGGGTGTGTGCCAGGACGCAGCTCTGCTTCACTCCGTTGGTCACTGCGAATGCCTCTGAGACAGCTCAATTGTCCATGAGTCGCGCCATTATTCCATCGTGGAGCTGATGCACAATCGGAGTGAATCGTTTGAAACAGTTGAATTTCTGCATGATTTTCCACAGTCCTACGCGGTTCACCTTGTCGCCAGGAAAGCATGCAAGTGTAAGAGACAAACCCACTAGTTGGGCACAGCAAGTAGGCTATCCAGGAAACGAAAATAGCAGTATCCCAACAGTTACAAACTAGTAAATAAGGACAAAGTCGTCAGCAGGTAAACGTGCACGTGCGTGTTCTTTGTCTTATTCAAAGTTGTGTCAAAGCGTATTGTAACTGATTAAAACAAAACAGATTTAAATGTCACTACAATACTCCCCCTACTAGGAGAACGGAGTTCAAAAAAATTATTGTTAATAGAAGGAAAATGTGGGAGCGTTATGCATATTGTACAAGTTGGTAAAGGTCGGGAAAACGGACATGACGACCGCTGCGCGTAATGGGAGGAGTCTGTGGGATAAGGGAAGACGCGGGGTTATTGGGCGTAAATGGAGTCTGCGAAATAGTAAGTGGCAATGTGCCAAGTGGAGGTTGTTCGGTTGGAGAAGTTGGAAGAGGCTCGGTATAAGCCGCCTTCAAGTGATCGATTGAGACCACGTCGGTGCGGCCTCCACGGTCAATTGTAAAGTGCTTGCCCTTGCGCGATAGTACTCGAAATGGGCCGTCATAGGGCTGTTGTAGTGGCCGGCGAACGCTATCTACGCGGACAAATACAAAAGAACATGTTAGTAAGTTCGGGTCGACGTACGACTTACTTGTTGAAGGACGTGGAGGAGTGGCTCGAAGATGAGTCATGGCTTGGCGCAATGTTTGCACATAATCGCTGGGATCCAAGTCGGTTGAGCTTTGAGAGTACCCGAAAAAAATCACCTGGAATCCGTAGGGCAGTACCGTAGACAAGTTCGGCAGCGGAACACTCCAAGTCGGGCTTGAGTGCGGTACGGATACCGAGCATGACCAAAGGCAGATGCTCGCTCCAATGGGAAGGGTTGTCATGAGCTCGGAGCGAGGCTTTGAGTTGCCGGTGGAAACGCTCGACCAAACCGTTGGATGAGGGGTGATATGCTGTCGTGCGTATGCGAGAACATCCGAGGGGGTTGGTAAGGCTGTTAAAACGTCTAGACTCGAATTGTTGACCTCGATCGGTGGTTATTGTTGAGGGGATGCCATAATGAGAGATCCAGTGTTCCAAAAAAGCATGAGCAACGGAATCTGCAGTCATGTTAGGTATGGGAGTTGCAATGGGCCAACGAATAAATCGGTCAATCGCAGTAAGTAAGTAGTTGCAACCACGAGATGTTGGAAAGGGACCTACCAGATCGATATGGACATGTGAAAAACGTGCGTCGGGTGCGAGAAAAGTGTCAATGGGGACTTTGTTGTGCCGTCCGACTTTGGCCTTCTGACAGGCCAAACATGAGCGGATCCACTGGCGGATATCAGTGTTCATGTTTGGCCAAACGAACCGCTCGCTGACGAGGCGCTGGGTAGTGCGGATGCCAGGGTGAGCTAGATTGTGTAACGCGGCAAAAACATCTCGTCTCATCTCGCTCGGCACTACGGGTCGGGAGGCACCGCGCGATACGTCACACAAGATTGTACCGGGGGTGGTGGAAAAAGGAATGGCTTCGAGTTGAAGACTAGTGTGTTGAAGGCTCTCACTGAAAGTCGGCTATCTGCTGGCTGGTAGAATCGCTGGACATAATTAGCCGGGGTCGGTCAGAGGTCAGATAAATGGGGTAGAGGAATGGGGCGTTGACAGAGAGATTGAAGGGTAGCGCTCGTATAGGATGAAAAGGTGAGACAGTGTGAATAGCAAATAAGGGCTAGATGAATAATCTGATCGATAAAAATAAGAGTGAGGATTAATCCGAATGGAAATAGCTATGCGCAGAGATTAAACAGAAGGAGCTATGAACGATATAGGGTCACCAGTGTAAGAGACAAGCCCACTAGTTGGGCACAGCAAGTAGGCTATCCAGGAAACGAAAATAGCAGTATCCCAACAGTTACAAACTAGTAAATAAGAACAAAGTCGTCAGCAGGTAAACATGCACGTGCGTGTTCTTTGTCTTATTCAAAGTTGTGTCAAAGCGTATTGTAACTGATTAAAACAAGACAGACTTAAATGTCACTACACAAGTCATCGTAGAATTTGCCTCTTTTGGTGTTAGGAGCGTAGATGCTGATAATGGTGGCGAATTTAACTTCCCGAAGAGGCAGGCGAAGTCTCATCGGGCGATCGCTTATGCCTGCGGCAGACAGGGTAGTTGTCCCATGATGTCGTTTCGGATCGCAAAGGCGACGCCCGAGTCCCGCCGCTCTGTCTTAGGACGACTGCTCCAGAAGAAGGTGTAGCCAGCGGTCACCTCCTCCAGTTGGCCTTGTTCGGAGAACCGGGTCTCGCTGATAGCAGCGCTGTCCACCTTGTAGTGCGTTAGATCCCGAGCCACTAGCTCCGTCCTACGTTCTGGTCAGTTGCCCCTCGGATTGTCTAAAGGCGAACGAACATTCCAGACTGCCAGAGTGAGCGGACTCACCTTATCAGTCTCGCAAATGGGCGGCGGTGAGAAGAAGAAGAAGAAGAGGGAGAACAAGCAGGAAGAGGAAGGGAGTGTGTTGCTGTTGTTTCTTTGGTGGTTGCTTCGACCGTGAGTTTAACGTCTGCGACCACGGTCAGTCTGCAGACGGCGTGGCCCCCCAGCATTTCTTTAGGGCACTTTTCCCTACTCCCTGCCTCCTTGCGGGAGCAAGCAGTGCCTCACTGGATAGGGCTGCTCAGTTTTGTCAGGCGTTGCCTAACTCCACTATTGGCCACGGCTTTGATGTAGTGAAAGAACGACTCGAGCTAGCCTGAGGAGCTTGCATCGCCGTAAGCTTTTGGCCTCCTTCGGCGCACAGACGGAGCCTCATCTCGGCGATGCCGATGCGAATTTCAATCCGACCAGCCGCCCAGCGGAGTCCACAATACTGTGTGCGCAGATGCACACACGGGTACTCTCACCTGGTTTAGTTCGCCGGTTGAGGCGGTTACCGGCGTGCGACCGCCAGGCTGAGCCCAGCTTCGGGGAGCCACATGTGAGAGTTGGGTGTCAACAAATGAACGCTAGGTGTAGTCTGCACATGCAAGCAAGTGAGCGGCCTATTATGACCATCACATGAGCGCACAGCTGGACACCCGTACACCCCTTATATCTAATAAAATGAAATAGAAGACGGATCAATCGGTTTCCGTATGCCACGATACTGGGAAGTAACCATATTGAAAGTGATAATAGGCATGTAATTTATGAAGGATCGATGCAAAAATCGTTAAATCACAATCAATAATAACGGAAATCCACAGTCGCTCAGTGCTTCAGAGAAGAACTTACGATAAGGGGCAGTTTATTTGGGGACGGAAGTGTAGAGTGTAGCGAGACAAAGGATGTTCTGGAGGAGGAAATTATTAAACATGCTAGGAACCGGAGGACCAGGCCACATACGCCACGGGGAAACCGGATGTGTTCGCAATTCAATCAGACATCGTTCTCTGTGGCCTCGTCCGGGATTGGCTCCTGGATCTCTACAGCGGGTTAGGCCGGATCAAATCAAGAGGAATAAAATACAGCAGATGGATGATCCACAGGGGATTTTTATCACAGAGCTGTTCAAATCTTTTTGCTTACTTGGGCATCTGGCATTATTTTCGGCATGTTATCTGAAATAAGCCATCAGGAATTAAATATACGACCATGCCGAAGAGGGGAGGATCGACAACGCGAAGGTTCACAAATCGCAAGACAGGGAAGACATATTAGTTTGCACAAGCGTTACGGGGGCTAGAGAGCATACAGTAGATGGCCTAACCTACAAAACGTTCCGACCGAAATTTGAGTGGGTAGTCTGGCATACGTTTATCAAAGAATTCGATTAAAATCTGGCTGGAGGACACAACGTTGGAGGATCTTGCCTTCAGGAATTTCCTTGCAAAACTCACAGCATTGCAGGAGTCAGCACATCTACTGAACAGGCAGCTCAGCAAATAATTGCAGTAAGTTGTCGTTTCAGGTATGTTTCGGTGAGGTTACTGGGCAACATTGTCTTAGTGTGCGCATCTTGGCCTTGTCCGCCCACAGCCAGTCAGCCAGGGAGGCAGCGTCGACAAGTCCTACACGGCTCTAAGATTGGACTTACGAGGAGCATGAGACGATCGCAGGGATAGGCTGCCACGATAAATCATAACAAAGCACAAACATAGTGTACCATAAGATCGTAGGACAGCGAGTCTGCTCAACCTGCAGAGATTTCCGTTGTTTTTAAGTTTTTGTGAGGTCAACTAGGCAGTCGATGGTGTTTAATGTTAGTCATCACCTTAAATACATTCCATTTGACCTTCCTCAGTTACTATATATTTTTACTGATGTGAACGCGTTAAAATGCGATTAGAAGACGGCCCGCGTCCTTTATCATATATACAATTAAAAAATTACCTGAGTTGATTTCGGTATACAGCTCAGAAATCATAACTTTCAGAGATTTCAGTGTTCCGCTCCCTAAATAAGTTAATCATTTACGAACTACAGTGAGGAGTACCTATACATCAGAGCACTTTTGTTATTCCAAGACATATATATCAGAGGGGAGAACGACAGAGTCTGGGGGGTTGATTGATACAGCACTGTTTTGGACTTGTTTGCCTTCCCTCAGCCAATCATAACCCTGACCACCATCTGGGACCGCAAACACAAACATGCGCACAGACACACCTGGTGCAGCTGGTCCATCACTGGGGTCTACCAGATGGGTCATAATCACTTCATCGAACCGGGTCGTGTACAAAACAGCTAACTATTCAACCGTGTCAAACGAGTGATTCTGTGATTGGCCGAAGACTGCATCAATGCGCGTCAATCGGATTTCTTCATCCCCTCGACATTGGCTACGCTCGTTTTCATTTGTCCTTGGGAAATTTGTACGTGGCATCTAAATCGATGTGTCGATTAATGCACGCCAGGAATTCGCGGCCGTTCTTTAACGGGCAGGCGCCAACAAGGCGGGTGCTCTCCCACGCAATTTTATGTCCAGTGCGTTTGTTAGGACGGCCCAGAACACGACGCACCGTTCCAGTCGTCCGGCGGTCACGCCTGACAAAGAACCGTAAACTCGCCGGACAGCCTCGCTTAGGAAGCCCGCATGCGAGCCAGACATTCGCACGCCGCTGAGTCGTGCTCGACCTCCAGGGGCCAGCAACACGCGAGCGCCTGCCCATGCAGGCGCTCAGGACTGGACCAATAGGAACACGCAAACCAGACGAAGGCTGAACCCTTAAATACGAAGCCACGGACGGAAGGATTAAGAGTTGATGTACACAGGGTGACTGACACAGTAAAGCTGTTCCCTCCTATCCTGTCTGTCTTCTATTCCGCACAGAACTGGCGTCATACGAATTGGGGATATAACAGCGTTCATGGCCATTTGGGATAGATGATCTCGTCTCCTCACCGCTAGCCGATGTTCATGTATACGGAATGAGACAGATTTCTCAGTCCGGTCACAATGGACGGCATCACAAGTGGCACATGAGACCTTGTTGACAACATCTTTTCTATCCGGATAGCCAACCCTGTCCTTAGGGCGTACAAACTGTGCATGTAGGGTAGTTGCAGGTTGGTTTGCTACGACGAGCTCAGGCCCACTTTTCACGTATAAGAGAGTCCGCCGGGCGAATGTTAGAAATACCTTTCTGTTTGAAGTCGTGCTTCATGTACTGACGCACAGTCACGCGAGCACCCATTTTGAGAAAATAATTTGAAGAGGTATTTCGTTTCTCCTTGATAACTTTCCATATCAGAGCGGTATGATTTGGCTTGACTTAGAAGACTGCAGACAGAACTCTTCTTGTGAGAGACAAGATTGTTACTCTCGAAATGTAAGTGGACCTCTGAATATGTTTCTTCGCGATAAAATGAAGTGCGAAGGGATCCATCAGTTTTTCGACGTACAAGCGCATCCAGAAACGGAGTTTTCCATCAACCTCCGCTTGGAAAGTAAGCTTGATTCCTGGGAATGTGGGGTTAAGATTCGTGTGGAGCAGCTCTAACCAGTTTTTCTTCACAATGACAAATGAGCCATCAACGTAGCGCAGCCATGGTGTTAGGTTAACACTAGGAAAAGCTATTGATTCCAGTTTCTGCTGGAAAGGCAGATATAGGCGAACCCATAGGAGCACCTCTCAGTTGCCGATAACATCTGCTGGCGAAGACTTCGGTTTTTAGACAAACGTCTAGTGGTTGGAGCAGTGTTGAAAGGGACATCAGTGGTGTAGGCGCGAAGGCGTTCTTCGGCGCGGCGTCTTACCAAATCTAGTTGAATCGGTGTGAAGAGTGCGACTACATCAAATGTAACCATTATCACACCGGTTGCGACACTCATTCCTTTTAAGTTGTCTAGGAAGTCATCCTGAATCTTCGATGGAGTTCTCGGAGTTCTTTGTACGTGGATGTAGTTGGTGAAATAGCCACTTAAAAATCTTATGGCTTGTTGCACCGATTAAGGAGACTATCGCCCGCCGTGGAGTACTCATTTTGTTAACATTAGGAAATTCACATATCTTGGCAGTTGTGGGTTTAACGGATTTGGCAAAAACTCCTGAGATTTAATTCTTTCCTGTAAGACGCTTTAGCGTTTTTTAATGTGAGTTCGGTGGTTTTGTAGGGTCAGCATTCAGAGGTTCGGAGGTGAAATCGTCCTTTAGCAGTGTCATCATTACCGACGAGGACAGACGAGAGTGAAATTGTCATTCCCGACCTATCAGCCGTCACCAGCCAGCCATATCCATCCTCAACGGCTCGATCCCACAACCTGTTGGTTAGATGCGAAACGCCCTAATCATTGAACCATGGGCTCTTTGTCCAGTCGGTCGCGATCGGGTATACTAACAAAGTTAGAGACGTTCACCGATCGCGCTATGGGACACATACGTCCCATTGTGCGTTGGCGTTCAGTATCATAATCAGTATTGCCGATCACAATCAAGTAGACAGTGGGCCCGTGGCTCAGTGGTAGGACGTTCGAATAAATGGCCAGGGGTCTGGGATTTCAATCCCAAGTGTCACACATTTGGGTCCGAGTATGACTGGCTGGTGGCGGTTAATAAGTCAGAATAGGCCATTCTGATCTCCCTTATCTTTGCCGGGAACACCTTATCAACAAAGTTAAACATTCTCTTTGTAAAGATTAACTTCTTTGCGTAAATTCTCGACGCCGGTTCTCCAGGTCGTAACCAGACGCAGAGGAAGAGCGAATACGCCAGAAAACAGTCAACATCTTATAATTGCTTGGCTTTTGCGCCAGTAAGCAGCCGCCGTATGTGTTAACCCGTTCTGATTGGCCCTCGTCTCTTTAATTTCTCCTCGTGATTTCTCTACGCGGCATCCGTCTCGATATGCCGGTTGACACACGATTCGTCCGCGTGCATGGCCTCGAGGAATTCTCGGTTTTTCTTCAAAGGGCAGACAGAAATAATGTGAGTTCTGTCCCAGGCGGTGTCCGGTATCCAGGGTATGTATGGCTACTTGGGACAGGTGGTCTAGCCTCTCTGCTGCCAACTGATGCTTGTGAATATGTGGAGGCAGATTTTTCAGTTTGATCGCAATTAACGGCGTCACATGCGTATTAAGCCTCTTGTCCAAATATCTAACCCTACCCTTAGTGCGTACAAGCTGAGTACGTAAAATAGTCTTCGGTCTGTGCGCTACTTGAAATTGGTGCTCCCTTAGTTGTCTTTCAAGGAGTTCGGACACATATTTAATGTAAGGGAAAGTCAGCCAAGTATTTGGTTTGGGCGTCTGGAACTACCTGTTTCGCCTCTGCTTGACTCTTGATGTCTCATGCTTCGGCGTACAGAATCTTTAGGCTACATATTCTATGAAAATAACTAACATAAGCAATTTGGTTCGCCTCGTCAGCCTTCTCCGTTATAGCATTGTCTTTTTGCTTGACTAAGCAGGCTGTTAGGAACACTCCGTTTGAGGGATTGGCTGATTGCTCTCTTCTGACTTATGCATAATCTTCTCTTCGGTAAACCGAGGTGCGTGGGGCTCCATCGGACTTTCGCTGTATGAGAACAAACAGAAACAGAAGTTTACTGTCAATTACCCTTTCGAGTGTGGATTTAATCCTACGGAATTGCTGAATTTATGTTGTTGAACAGCATTTCCAGTTGGTCCTTTTAGCGACTACCAACTTGCCATCTGCATATCGCAGCCCCAATTTACGGTCGTGATCGCAGGCACCCATAGTGGGCGTCTAGGCCGACATGGTTGACACTGCCCTCATTGGCGTATCGAGCCTCGAGAAATTCTCTCACCCGTTTTGTGTTGGCAACGGCGACGACCTCACTCCCATCCCAAAAGAATTGGTGGCGACGGGCAGTCAGTATGGTTTCTTTAACGAGAACCCAGGCATCGACCCGTATGACCGACGTAAACGCAAGAACTATTATCATACGGGATGCGGTAGATCGCATTCGTTTTTGCTCTATGGGGATAAAATCATCTGAGTGCAGTGAGCACGTGTTTGTGGGCAACGCGGATACCGAATATACTTAGCTGTCGGACGAACACTTCAGAGGCTCCCTGCATTTACGGCTAAAAGCGGAATTTCTGCGCCACGACTTCTCTATTTGGGGTGGGGCCTTGCTATTGTGTCTGACACCTGAGGCAGTTCTTCACGGAAATCATCAAACATCCTTTAGATAGAAACAACCAATAAAGGTAAGCTAGTTCTTTCATAAAGATATCGTCGTTGCTGCAATAACGGTAGGCCTGGTGGAGGAGAGTTCGGACGCATCACCAATTCGCGCAGCATTATCTTGGACAGCATCTCATATGCTAAAGTTCCTGCGTGTATGTCGGTCATACGGGTCGATGTTTGGGCACCCGTGTTAACGAAACCATACTGACTGCCCGTCGTCATGACCCTCAGCCCCTACTATTGCGCACGTACCCAGGTGCAGATAATCCGCTGTATCTGATGGACTTTGGCCCAAAGATACATATCAAATCGCAGTCCGAGCCCATAAGTCTCAGCAACGCATCGCAATACGTCAAGAACTCTCAGGTATTCCCTCCGAAGATCAAAGTCATTAAAGCACGTCCTAATGAATGCATCCTACCGTCTGTTGTCGTGCAGTATTCTTTAATACCACACGACCTGGCAATTTAAAGTGAGTCAAAGCCTACAGGACAATCTTACTGAAATACAAATGAGATGGCATTCAGACGTGTTTAGGCTCTTCCTTAAAAACCTATTGTCAAATCGATGACAAGCATCGTCAACAAGCTAGGGGTACCCCAAATGACTCGTTAATATCGGGGGGCATCGGTTTTTGGACGTGAGCAAACAAAAATCAGACGTGGCGAGCATGCGCTTCGAATGATAAGCGTTAGATTAGATGTCCTGAAGAATGGTGCTGATGCCATCCAGCGCATGCAAAAATGAGTAGCAGGATGGTTTAGAGGGTCAGTCATGACCCGCCATGTCGACTCAATTCGGCAGGTTTATCCCCTCTTATGAGTGGTTATGCTGCAACCTGGCCTGAACATTCTAAATTCTTAGAGGCCATAGCCGCTAATCAAACTTGAAGTCTTAAAGACAGGGGCGAGTTGCACGCACAACCACGCAAGGCCAGCAGTTTTCGAAGTCTGATGGGTCAACGAGAGGTTTCCGAAATAAACAGCCAGGAAATACAACTATTGGGCAACCTTTACCAAGGCGAAGGAGCGCGCACATGACTCAGCAGAAAGTGGCAGTATTCCTTCTCACCAGCCGGGTTCAGCCGTTTTAGGCTATTAGCCCTGCGCAAAGAGCATGCCTGCACTCTGGATTTGTACACCGGATGCAAATCAGCTAGGAACGCTGCGTCGACTGGCGCCCAGCTCTCAACACCGGTGCCAAGTCACGCGCGACAAAAGCAATAGACTGAGCGGGGGTGCTAGGGATGCTTCAGCTGGAGGCGGCATGGGCGGCCGGCAGCGCTAGCAAACCCATCTCACATACCGCAAAAGCACTAGCAAAACTACCATCACAACTAACAGCATTACCGGTGAGGAAACTCGAAAAATTCTACCTACCATCATTATCGCCCTTCCACCAACAGTGTGGACACAGTCCCGGATACACCTACCGCCACCGCATCAGCCTAGTTGATCACTTGCAAATCCGCCGCCTCGAGGCTAGTATGCCAGTTTCAGGAGTCCAGACATACGCCCACCACAAATGCCCTGCCTGTCCACACTGCTCCAGGACAATCGGCTACATGCTCGTACATAAGAATCGCCGGCGGAAAATTGTAGTCTGCACCCACCACAACCCTACTCCCTGCCGGTACGACGGCCGAAGTGTGCCATACGGAGAGGGCGCAGAGTGGTGACGTACGAATGAATTGCTTTGTGTACAGTACACACCATCACCCATCTTGCCCTGGAGGAAAGACGACTGGAGGAAGATTCGGGGGCATTGCTGGCAAAGATGAACAGCCTGCTTGCGCATACACACACATTTGGTGCCCATTACATGATGCAGTCCCTCTTCCAGGACTTGGATATCAAACACACGAGTCCCACAAATGTCGCATTAAGAAGTAGCATGGAGCCTAACACTATTCCAGCCACTCAGCACACAGTATTGACCTAGGGGACTGAGCTATTCCACCAGTTAGCAATCATCTAGGCCACAACAGTTGGCGCGCCGAGACAGGCTGAAGAGCATCAGATCCGTTATAATGATGGATGCGCCGTGCCGTGGGGGATGATTGCCCAGCATAATCTCAAGTCACTTCCGGCATCAGCAGCTGGCTCTGTACCACTCTGCCCCTCGAAGAATGGCACCTGCAACAGAATGGAACTCGTGAGGTGGTGTGGGAATCCTCGAATTGAGATGTTCGAAAATCGCAGCGCCCAATTACCTGGCATAAATGATAAATAGGCCCTAGTTATAAACGCCACCGCCTATTTCCAAAATTAAAACACCATCCCAGCGCACTCTGCACAACAGAATTCGGAGGACGGACTGCTAGCCGAGATCCGAAATAGCCGTTTTAGGATGTCTGAGCATCTAGGTCTGTTTTTGCATGTATGGCACGTCAAGCCGTCCCCCGTGACTGCAGCTGTTCTCCAACTCCATTTCCTTGGGAGATCATGAACAGATAGCCCGGAATAATAAAAATCAGACCCCGTCTTCGGAAAATTCATTATAGCTGTCAGACTTCCATGGACGCACGAACACGAAGCAGGACACTTGGTACTGCGTAACATAGCTAATCCAACGTACTAACCCTGGAAATAAAACACCGATCTCAACAGACGACCAGCCATTGCTTTGTTATCTCTGCATTCTCCAAACCCATCGACCTAAGGCCCGTTTGGAGAGTTACTGAGGCCGATGCCCAAGCATCTGAACACTAGAGGTATAGTGTCAAAGTAAAAGAAAACGCCCGGGTATTTTGGAGTCCCGCGCTGGACTTTTGTCGCAATGACGCAAAAAGCCGTATGTGGGTGATGCCACCACATTACGGGCCTCCTTCATAGATTAACGGCATCACGGGCTACGCGCCTTAGATTAAAAAAGTCCCCTTCCCTTCCTGGATGGGTCGCGATGGTAGATTGCTGTTCACGTATATTTTTGGGAGGGGCCAATTCTGGAATGGAATCAAACCCAACGCAACTCGCGTGCGGCACATTCAACCACCGAAAATGTCCGCAGCACCACTGAGAGGTTTGAAGGATTAAAAAAGTCCGCAATTAGGGCTGAACAACTCGCCGCTGGAATTGCCAAACTTAGCGCCTGCACACTGAGGACCGGTGAAAGACCTGGTTTATCGAAAGCCGGCGTACCCGCGGAATGTCACAACCTTAGCCAGGAAACACGACCAGGGTGTGAACTGCCGATCATTGACATAAACCGACAATGATGCAGTGGAGGTCACTACCATCAACGTTTTATCGCGTACACAAAAAGCCTGAGTGGAGTACAGCCAGCAATGCCCCTTAACTAGCCGCTGGGGCTGACTTTAGGATAACTAGTTAAAATGTGAGTCTAAAGCAGTGCGACATCAGATATCAAGATTCTCATAAGTGGAGCTCGAGCACGGATGGCGGTGATTCCCGATGCGACGCAAACTTGGTTGGACCAAATCCCGGCGATACCCAATGAGTGTTTGCATAAAATCTTGCAACCTAACCTCTCCTTCGTACGAAGTAACTCGCATTGGGGAAATCCAAAAGCATACAATCCCGTCATATCAGTGGAGATGACGAACAGAAGTCAGCTGGGGCGTTGGGTTAAAAAGAGGCGTTTTCTCTAAATTTGCGATGCATGTTTGGCCACTAAAGAGAAGCGGGTCGACAGCGACGCCGTATTCAGCTAAACCGGGCATGATCAAATAAGTAGTCGTCCAGGCACTTTAGTGACGCGCCTGAACGAAAACTGTCCAAATAAAAACGGAAGCAGACGAATCACCGGAAACACAATCAATACTGCGACCGCCATGGATAAAAACGGCAGTTTGGGAGACACAGGGGACGTACATGCATGGACGCCGTGAAAACGATAACCTACGGTTCGGCATCAGATCGAGACAAAACGAAGGAAACTAAGATACGTAAGCACTTGTGTAAGATCAAGAAACGCTGCTGTCAAAAAAGCAAACAGACCGGCAAACTAAGACTAAGGATAACAAATGCCCGAGTTCACTACATGACAAAGGTGCTCTAACCACACCAAAATGAATCAAGGTCAGTGAACACACCTGAAAGTAGCAGGGCCATGACGTCAGACCAAAATGGCCAAAAAACGCCATTCGGTGCAGTAAAAAGACTCAGGCTCCTATAAATTTACTTTATTTTACAGCACCCATTCAGGGAATTCAATCTGCACATCCTTCCCGGACAGCTTCTTGTAGAGCCCGGTGATGGTCTTCAGCTATGGAAATGAATGAGCGTAAAAAGGAAAGCAAGTACCTTATGCTCAACATAATTCCTTTGGGCGATATCGAGGTGGCACTTAATTAAGGAACTACCATCCACTCTCACTTGTGTACGCTTGCCGACGATTTCTGCAGGGAAAACGATGTCAGTTAGAATAGACTGATGCACAGAGGTGAGGGTTCGATTGCGCGGCCTCTTCTGCTTCGGGTTCGTCTTGCACTTTCGGCGTGGTTTAGGCAAGATACGCCTGAACGCACATATGAAGACCTGGGCGCCACGAAGCTTCTTTTCAAGTTCGCCCACCAGGCGGTTGTGAAGTTGGTGATATGTTCGCAGCTGTGGAACAGGGACATAAATCACAATCGCTCGTTCATGGCCTATCATAAACTCCTGCAAAGATAAGTGGTAGATGGATGAGGATAACCTTGGCGCCACAGAAGTAGAGCATCTTAATAGACTCCGACATGCTCTCATGAGACTGAAGGTCGACAAGGGTGTGTGCAATCTCCTCCTCAAGAGGCGTTGGTGGGGTTTTGTCGGGTTTAAAGAGTTTCGCAAGTGCCATTTCGACTATAGTTTGTAGGAAAGTATTACGGAAACAATGCAAGCCCAAACCCTATGCCAGACACTCCAAAAGCGTGAAATCTCAGCGGCCCGCGGAAATACTGTGATGATACGTTTAAACAACGAGACGAAGATTGCAATAAAATAATTGATTCCCTCATATCTTTGAAAAGATGGAGGGCTATACTGGCTAGGGAGAAAGCTGAAAAATTTGGCTTTATAAAAGTGTTTTGTTTAAAGGTCTTAACTATCGTCAAAAATTCCATCAAACAACGCACTTATGACTGCATTGAATGATGCAATGGTCGGGGGTAGATAAATATACGAGAGGGTTCAAGTAGACTGTTCCACTTTACCAAACAATGAGCGCTTTTGTGGCTGGATTGTTGCTTCTGTTCTGGATTTACGTCTGCACGAAATCCGACATATTTTCAATGCCTGCATCTTATGCCACCATCAGCATCACCGGTGCGATACACAGCACGTATGACCAAAAGAAGCGAAAACAAGCGTTTTTAACAACAAATAAGGGGCAGGGGCTAATGTCCTTAAAACTTCGATGGTGGAGAAGGTAGTAGTGAAGTGGGTAAAGGTAATGCCATAGTGTAGATTATATTAGTGATGTCATTCGAGCTGACATACTGTTCGTTCAAAGGCTGTATGTTAGGGTCGGATTGCAAAGTAGCGCGGTGGCAACAAAATAGCTAGAGACCGCTACCTTCTGTGGATGAGCATTTTCGACCGGTGGTTTTAGGAATTTATGGGATATAAGTGAGCGTCTAGGACTGTTGGGACAGCAACGGTATAATTCGGTATAATTCAGGATATGTGAGGGACAGAGACAGAGCCTTGGAAAACGGCACAGCCGAGACTTTCGTAGTCATTGGTGTACATATCCGAAACCTTGGTTAATCGCGTGAAGTCAAACAAAGATCGGATTCACCATCTGACTTGAATTGACGTCGGCGCGAGAGCGCCATGACCACTTGTAAGATACAAAGCCCGACATCTTCATTGTATTCGGTGAATTTCCAATGGACCGATTCACGGCACAGAAGATGAAAATCGAAAATCTGTGTCACATATGCATGATGGCTGGGTAAATAACGAGGGCGGATACATATGTATGTTTTCTGGGTTTCTGTGAAATATACTGACGAAAACGAATAGATGGTTACTAGCTGCT
The DNA here is from genome assembly GCA_902702965.1 of Spirometra erinaceieuropaei. Lineage (NCBI taxonomy): Eukaryota > Metazoa > Platyhelminthes > Cestoda > Diphyllobothriidea > Diphyllobothriidae > Spirometra > Spirometra erinaceieuropaei. The sequence continues at coordinate 175,638 of CACRXP010000145.1, forward strand.
GTGATCCGAAAATTTTTCTAAGATTGGAGATGGCTAGAGGCTATTTTGATTTATTTGTGAAACTGGAGGTTCCAAGGTTATAACTAAACGGATTATGCTAGGTTAGTTCCATCGAGAACAAGGAGTTGCAGAAGATCTCCGCTCTAACTCCACGTTTTCTTCTGGGTCGATGAGCAGCGCCCATCCGCTGACCCACTTGGTGTGTTCACAGGTACACACTTGTGATAGGGTGAGTTTGAACGTACGCGGACTGTTGGAAAACCTCTCAGACAAGTAAGGGAATGGCCTTCCCACTAGTCCCATTGTGGGTGCCATTACGCCCCTGGCGTAAATTTCTACTCTGATTGCCCTTCTTATGTTTACGCGTGTGGACAGCATAAATGTAAACTGCTTTTGGATGCTACTGCTCCGTGATCAGAACTGCGTTATCACAATAAGCGAAGCCTGTCCCCCAGTTTTTTGTATTTATTAGAGATGCATACTGTTTCGTGCCTTAGGTAGTTTGGGAGAATTTTTTCCCCATAAACAGTGCGAATTTAAATGTAAGGAGTTAATTTCGGTCAGTTCCCTTAGACTTTCGAATTACTTAAGCACGTATATTTTTCGTGGACAATGTGTAAGTCTATCCTTACGAGAGGCATGATGGCATTAATATAAGGCTTCTTTCTCGAACTGAAAGATGATTAGTACAGTTAAGAAAACATTTATATTAGAATTTGGGTGCTGGCAAATCGGCCGTGATTATCACGGCTTTTGACTTCACAGCAATGGAAGCGGGTTTTGGCGCTGGAGGTTATTTCTACGTGATCTCACTTAATAATGGGTGATATACTACATCTATAATTACTTAACTAGCAAGTGGCACCCAATTAAAGCTGGCCATCGGATGACCGTTGGCTCATATGGAAACGGATTCAGTAGCTAGTAACCTGCTGCAAATAGAGTTCCTGTAGAAAATGATTCACTGGTCTCATTGAAGATCAGTCAGCAGTCAAGTGGAATTTCTATGTCACAGAAACGTATACGTTTTCAACATCACCGACTTCGTAAACATATGGAGTTGCAGTGCCCATGGGCAGTATGCGCTTGGGAGGTTAATCTAACTCCAACTACAGAATGAACAATTAAGGGGTATTTTATGTATGGAAAGCAGTCACAACAGCTAATTCGGAATCTAACACGTCTGAATTCGCTAATGTTTCCATAGTCCCTAATATGTGCAGACAATCGAAGACCAAGTAATGTTTATGTTTGAAAATTTTTGACAAGGTTGGCGATACTAATACGCAAAGACAAGACGTTTACCCTCCGGTTATGCATATCATTTGTTAAGTGCCGGCTTGGATTAACGGTTCCTTAGGGAGGTGGTGGTGCAGGCGCCCACAGATAGTGAAAACAAAGTCGAAAAATTACCAGCAGACCTTGGAGACTTTGCGTATTGTGTTCTGGTCTGGATGATAATAACGCAGTTAAAATTCATATGACACGGATAGAATTCGCCATTGTGTCTACCGCTAGCAATTTGAGCTTACATTCTGTTATGTGTGCAAAACAGAAGGCTAGTTATAAACAGGACGTGTACCGAGTACGAAAGACAGCAGAAGTGGGGAGCCTTGTAGAAACGGATGGGCATATGGCAGAGGGAATATCATAGGCTGAAGGGTGGCCAATCAGCACCAAGGTTGTCTGAAAAGGGGTACACGACCTTGGTCTCGCGCATGTGACGTGATGTGTAGACAGTCCGGGCAGCATACGCTGCACCCGTCCACCCTAAAGTGGACAGAATGGGAAGAAGGGAGAAAACAATAAAGTTAATAATGGGTAGATAAGCAGCGTTATAATGGAATTCGTCCTACAAGCGCTATACAGGTTTGCGGATTCGGGTCCATCTTCGCAAAGCGGTATTTTCGAACTCTGCGCCGCTTTGTGGAGTCAATGGTTCCTCTGCCCCTGAGTTAGTGCTAGCCGGGGAAGAAGAAGAAGGAGGGGTGGCGGAGACCAGTGGGCGTTGTGCTCTGTGCAGGCAATAGGTGTTCAGTCCTCGGGATGTTGGGATCCCTATCAGGGGTTGCTGGCAGTTCGAACTTTCCGAATTCTCCACTTACTGCGTCCGTTCGGCTACTCAATCGGTCCACATGTCGACGCACAATTATCTCATAATCTAACCCTAATTCAACTTTTTGCCCCTCGCGTGTAGACACTTTAATCAGGCGCAACGACACGTGATCGGACGCCCACATCGTATCGTGCTTTCATCTTCGTCTGTTTTGCGATGACTCTATTATGCGTTTATGGATTAAGCAGGTCGAGTCGTGTGCGCAACTGCCGCTTGAACATCAATTCTGCAGGCGAAGCACCCGTTGAGTCGTTTGGTGTTATGCGATAGCTGAACAGAAGGCGTGACAACTTGGTGGCCAAGTCCACTTCCATCTGTTTGGCTAGTCCGTGATTTATTGTCTGGACTGCACGCTCTGAGAGGCCATTTGAAGCAGCGTGGTACGGGACAGTAGTTAAATGTCTAATTCTATTTTTCTCCATGAAATCTTTCAATTCTGCACTGGTAAAGGCCGCGCCATTGTCTGAAAGGACCATTTCAGGTATCCCAAACGTAAAAAAACGGTTCGCAACTTGCTCATTGTAGTCAGTGAAAAACAAGAATTCCCTGTCGGAATTACATCAATCCATTTAGTGTGTGCGTCAACCACCAGCCAGACCATATGGCCTTGGAATGGCGCAAAATAATCGACGTGTACCCTCTTCCACGGCGAGTGGGGCCAGGCCCAAGGCTTCAGAGGAACCTTCGGTAAGGTCTTCTGTGTTATTTGACACACGTGACATGCTTTCACCAAGTTTTCAATATCCCCGTCAATTTTGGGCCATCAAACATGGTTGCAGACGAGAGCTTTCATTCTAACCGTGCTAGGATGAGCATTATGCAGGCCTCTGAGGGTGGCTTGTCGGCTTGGTGGTGACAAAATTACACGAATGACCCATAGTATGCATCCGCCTTGTAGACTTAACTCGATCTAACGGCTGAAGAATGGTAGAAAATCAGAGGAGGAAGAGGACAACCAGACAGATTGTAAGGCTCTTTTTACCCAAATTAGGAAAGGGTCTCTGGATGTCCACTGGCGAATTTGTTGACAGGTTACAGGTGCGTTGGCTAGGTTCTGCAAAAGATTAGCGGTCTCAAAAACAGGGGTCTCGTTAATGCCATCGTCCACAATAGGAAGCCTACTCAATGTGTCAGCCACTGCGTTTGAACTACCTGTAACGTATTTCATTGCATACGTGTAAGCAGACAGAGTAAGTGCCCATTATTGCATTCTTGGCGAGGACATCTGTTGTATCCCTCGTTTTTTCCAGCAAGCCTAACAGGGGTTTGTCAGTCAGTGTATCTGAGGGAAATGGGCCTACGCATTTGAACTCCCTATTTGTACATAAAAAATCGATAAATATGCAAAACTGTGAAGAAATTACAGCATTAAATGAATGCAGACATTGATTCACATATGTCACTGGTCTCATGGCTAAAAAGTCACATAGTCCGCTTATTGCTGCAGCATGTCTGTCAAGCCGACATTTGAATGTCTCCACAGATTGAGACATGACAACCGTCTCGGGCAGATTATTCCACGGTTCCATGGCACGGCTGGAGAAGAAATATTCTCTCACATTCAGTCTCCCCTGGGGCACACGTAGCTTGAAGGGATGTCCCCGGAGGTCAGATGTAGTGGCGAATTGGAAAAAGTCATCGCACCGAAGGGCGCAGTCCAAGCTACGCCCGATACACAAAGCTTGTATCAAGTCTCCGCACAACTGCCTACAACTCAGGGGATAGAGATTAAGGCTAGTTAAGAGGATCTCGTATGGCAGTGCACTTTGACCTCTTATTAATTTTGTTGCTCGCCTCTGCACCCTTTCGAGCAGACTGTAATACTGGTGCGTCCACGGTCTCCAGGCCTGAAAGGCATATTCGAGATGCGGCCTTACAAACGTGCCGAAGACTTCGGAGAAGCAGTCTTCATCGAAAACTGCGAATGCCCGCTTGATGGCATAAAGCATTGAAGTTGCGGCCTTGGCTGCCCTACAACATTGTGTAGAATGCTTTAGGCTGTCTGCAACCCAGACTCCGAGATCTTTCTGCTCCTCGAAGTGGTATTCCGTTCAGATGGTATTGCCGCGTACTAGGGGTCAGATTGCCGAGGCGCAGTATGGTTCATTTGTTCAAATTGAAGGACAAGAGTCCTCTACTGGACCACTGGTCCAATCCACAAAGATTTTCTTGGATCGGTGTGATCAGTGTGAATCTCAAAGGGTCGACCAAAAAGATACAGGTGGAAGCGATGTAGGCCAAACATTATGGCTAAGGCCTCTTTATCTGGCTGCGAATAGTTGGTTTCCGCCTGTGACATGGTTCTTGATACAAAGGCAATCAGCATCTCCGCACCAGAAGGCATTTGGTGCATGAGAACCGCACCTACGCCGTACGGAGACGCATCACATTTATGTATGATAGGCTTTTCGGGGTCATAATGAACTAGGACAGATGAGGAGGTAAGAGCCGTCTTTGCTTGTCCAAAAACACTTTGTTAGACCTCCGACCAGTTCCAGCAATGATTCTTTTCAAGTAGTCGATAAAGAGGCTTTAGAATTGTAGCCGATTGATTCATAAAGCGACTAAAGCGGGTGACCAACCCCAGGAATGAACGCAGTTGACTAGTATTGTTGGGGCGCGGCGCCGTCTTCAAGGCTTTGAGCTTATGTTCGAGTGGATGGAGGCCAGTTCTATCCATCCTGAAGCCCAGGTATTATATTGAGTCAGCAAGGAAAGTGCACTTATCTCTCCTGAGCTTAAAACCTGCTTCTTATAAACGTCCTAAGACGTTGTTTAGAGTCTCTAGATGACTAGGTTCAGATGAGCCGGTGATTAATACATCGTGAAGATATGCGCAAACGTGAGATATATCCTGTACGAGGTTATCAATCAAGCATTGAAAGAAACCGGGAGCCGAACTTACTCCAAATGATAGTCTTTAATGTCGAAATAAACCCCGATGCGTATTGATGGCGTTGGCGTCTCGGGATTCAGTATCTAGGACGACTTGGTTGTAGGCACGCTTTAGGTCCATAGTTGTAAATTGATGACCACCCGAGAGGGATGCGTACAGATCCTCGATGCGCGGGAGAGGATAAGGGTCAGTTTAGTTGCTGAATTGATTGTCAGCCTGTAGTCGTCACACATACGCACAGAACCATCGGATTTAAGAACAGGAACTATTGGGGCTGCCCATTCCGAATAGAATAGAATAGAATAGGTTTATTGTAGCGCCCCTTGGGCACTGTCAGTCCCCTTTGAACTCAGGAAAAAAACCTAAAACAAACTCGTCAATTTCAACTGCACTTTGACTTCATTTGCTTCGGGTGCCTGGTTAGCCA